>OZ024905.1:71435504-71601170 GCA_964017125.1 Flabesymbios commensalis | reverse complement strand
ACACATTCATGATGTATCGAACAAATACTGCGGTGCAAAGCCGAGCAGCGGTAACTGCTCACTTAAAGTAAGCAGTTACGGCCGTTTTCTTTGGCATTTGCACTCCTCGGGGAGTCTTCTCCGGTTTCACAAATACGGAAACGTTACCACGTGCCGTGCGCAGCAATACATTACAGCTGATATGCCAGCTTTGTTTACAGTGGAAATATGTATTACTAATAGTGACAAAAATCAATCGGTTGGCAACTCCGTGAAGAAACAATATATTAAACTGGATGTGACTAAAACAAAACTCCCGTGTTTTTTTGTATTTCTTTACAAAGCCTAAAGGATTAACTCATTTAGCACGAGCACCGACTTTATAGTCAAATTCTGACGCCTAAAGTTGATCTCCACATCGAAAGAGTAAATTATTTATATTGGCTGTAGTGACCATAACATAGGCATTCGAATAAAGTGGAAAGAGTTAACTAAGACTTTTACGATGGTTTCAATTTGAAAAACCCTGTGTTCCCTTGGTTTATATAAAAAGTTTCAGCGCTTCAAGGGTTAACTACTTAAATTTAAAGTAAGTTCACTTTCGGTGAATCTGACTATTCAGTGTGTGCTTTCTTGAAATTCTGTTTTCCACGAATTTTGAATACATGGAAGATACATGTATAGTATTGTTTGTGTTCCGGCACACATTATGTTGGAAGTCATCCCACGTATGCGTTGCCGATGACAACGGATGGTTGACAACAGAGAGCCTGAAAACCGAAAAGCTAGAGTGAAAAAAAAACGAAATAAATAAATAGGTGTTTAACCCTTTAACCGCCGGTGCCGCATATATTTCAGTTTTTACTTATTATTAGCACATTGAGTACCACATTTTAAACATGTTAAAGATAAATTGTGACATCAAGCAGCAATACTTGAAAACAATCGACCTCCATTTTATCAAATCTGAATAATTTTCACTCACTTGAAGATGTGGATCGCGTCAGCGAGACACAACTTCAAGTGGGTGAAAATTCAGATTGAATAATTTGGCGGTTAAAGGGTTAATTATATTTTGATCAGACAATTTCGGAATTTGACAGTATTCAAATGAAGCGGAAAGAGCTAACTGAAAAAAGTATGATGATTTCAAAGCGAAGAATGAAAAACAAACTTTGGTCCCCATGGTTTTTACAAAAATATTTCGGCGGTGTAAGGATTACTTCAGCAAGGCACGTGTCTGTATCACGTTTTGAGGAGCAGAGGAGGTCAACAAAAAAATTGTACCATGCACAATCGAAAACCCATTTATTCAGTTGTTGACGTTAATGGTAAAAACATGGGACAGCCTTCGCGGGCTTGCAGAATGGCAATTCCGTGTACTCGAGTATTGAGTTTGGCAGTTTGATCCGGTCTTCAGACAGTGCAGAACACTGCCGTGCTAAGATAGACATCGGTAGCTGCTTACTGTCAAAGTAAGCAGTTACTGCTGTTTGTTTTTGCGTTATAGCACCGAGAGGGATCCAGATATCTAAAAGGGATCTACACGGTCCTCAAAGATCAAACCGGTGTATGGACCCCATTCCCGCGGCGCTAGTTGAAATTTGTTCATTTTTCCACCGGAAGCCCGGCCGCCTGGACATGGCCGACACAGACAAGTGAAAATAGCATTTACGTGTTTGCTCTGTTCGCAACAACGTCGTTTCTGGTTTTAGAAGTTTTCTTCACAGCAGCCCTCAATTAGTATCACACGCGGCCTCGAGGTTCTGCTACGAGACCGGAATCACCAGAAAATTAATCATAGATCCAGTTTTTTTTGGTAATAAGCTACAGGACAAAGTACAGCAGCGCCTTACATCAGGTATATTGCAAACCGTAATTACTAGAAAGACGCCCGGGCCTCCATTGATTGAGCTGAGAAAAATCGTCTACATACATTGTAGAGTGCTCCGCGATAGGACGAAGACTGCAACAGAAAAGAAAAAATCCTTTCTCATTTTTCACATTCATTTTGTTTCTATTTTTTACATAGGCCTACTGTTAATATCTTAGTCGGACTGTTCAGTGAGTGATTGAGGGCATAGTTGTATCAAAATCGTAGTATATCACTTAGTGCATTTTAATAACGATATATATTTTACCAACGATTAAATAAATTGACGAAACTAATAGTCTTTAATATTAAACAACAATATGAATACAAGGATTACACTATTACATTATTTCTCCCTCTTGTAACGGAATCGAAACCAGAGCAATTAGCGGGATGTTCACTTTACAATCGGTGGAGAACATGGCTTCGGTATTTTGATGTAACGTAACCCCAAATAGAGTATTCACTCCTACCCACTTCCAGACTACACACATCTTCAATCATTACCCGGAACGCATGCCTGCCCGTAACACGTCCAGTAAAGCATGCCCGCATAATCCAGATTCCTGGCCTGAGAAAGATACCAGAACGCGTTTATAATCATCTGCGGCGGCCCCTGCTTCTTCTTCTTTTTCTTCTTCTACAGCTGCTGCTGCTGCTTCTGCTTCTGCTGCTGTGCCAGCAGCAGAAGCAGCAGCATCAGCAGCAGCAGCTGGCCATGAAGATGACAGATGACCATGGGTTGATGAGGGGCAGGAGCTTCTCATTTCAGGGAAAATGCTCTCTCCGAGAAACTTCCTACCTGAAACACCTGCTGCGCTCCCCCAATTAAAACAACTGCCGTTGGCTGCAGTTTTAATATATGTTTGATATCACTTGCCCCCATAACACTAGCACCATAACATAGTCATTAAGATATCGGTAAATGTCCTGTTTTTTCTCGGTGTATTTAAGGGCAACATCCTTTTACCGAAGATGCGGTGATATGTATGCTTTTAGTAATTCAATTATAATATAGAGGAAACATTCGTATTTTTTTCAAGTCTACGGGAATTTGTTCACGACTCAATTATGCACTGGGGTGATGTGGCGATAAAGCGGTTTACGCGATACTCCCACGGTTCACTACGCACGACACAGCTGAATGGGATAGGGTCAGTATGCTCATTGGTTTTCTATAGAAGGTCGGCAACTCACGGAAATCTTGGAAGCACTAGAATTATAGACATGGCAGTGATTTTCACCGCATAGACACATCTAAATTTCCCGTGCGCACCGACATCAATACCGCCGTACAAAGCCTAAATGCAGTATATCGCTCTTTGCCTTTTGAACTTGCAGAGCACAATAATATATTCTAGATTCTTGATTGAACTATATATCACTTGCCATCGTCGTCGTCACGGTATGGTTACGTTTGCCTCAACGACATTTCCTCACGAAGGCTAACTTTCCTATTACATGTGATACTATATATAACCGTATTCACATTAACAGTGGTGAATAAATGGGATTATAGGCCACCTTCGTGCAAAACTAAGGCCACCTTCGTGCAAAACTAAGCTAAACTGGACAAGAAGACCCTAAATACCCCCCCCCCCCCCGAGGATGGTGAGATGAATCCGATGCCACTTGCTTCCAGACACAGGATTTGAAATAAAAGCACTGGCGGTCTGAGGCCGAGCATGCTAACTTTTTGAAGCCTAAGTGGGGTTCGAACTTGGGATCTCTGACTTTCCAGGCAGGCAGCTTTAATCACTGCATTTTACGAGCATTATTTTCTAGTGATGCGGCGTAGGCATAATATAGAGTATACCCTGAAAATACACTATCAAAACATTTACAAAACTGGCACAACATTAAACCTTCCAGCCCGCGAAACGTCTTTACGCGTCATCTGTAGACGTCAGATTCTGACTTATAAAGACGGTCCCCGCGCTGAAAGAATTCAAACCGATTGTCTTATAACATAGGTATTTAAATAAGCCGAAAAGGACGAACTAAGGCATTTATGATGATTTCAAATTGAAAAACACCCTTTGATCTCCATGGTTTATGCAAAAATAGTTCAGCGTTGTAAGGGTCAAGCCAGAGCGAGTTATCGCGGATTGCGTAAATGGACTCAATATCGCGCGATGTTTCTTTATGGTGCGAATAACTATAATTATCGCGGATTGCGTATGCCTTTTCGCACAGTCCCTAGCAATAGCTCAATTGCTCAGCGGTGGACAGCGTCACCTGATCTCTCTCCGGTATCGAACCCGCGTCCGGTGAGCGTTCTTCGGGCTCGCCTCGTTGCGTGATTGTACCAGAGGTCAGGTGTTGACGGAAGGCGCACTTCCGATGCAAAACTGCAGGAAAATACAGGCATTGCCATCCCGGCTGCGTGGGAAATGCCACACACGCGTACATACAGTCTGTTGAAACCCGACACAATTCAACCTGAAACAATGCCTTTGATATGGCCCACCGCTCCTTCCTGCCCTCACCGGCGGCACGGGGGAACTAACATCGGGTCCTGCACGCCACCCAGCGATCACCTGGGAGCCCCAGATGAACAGCAGTAACTGCTAACATGAACAGTGAACAGTTACTGTCGTCTCCTGAGTTTCGATTGCAGTCTTCTGCGACGCAATGGCTGAGAAGCAGTAACTGCTCCTTTGTAAAATAATCAGTTACTCCCGTTTGCATCTGCATTGCAGTTTACTGCAATGCAGATGCAAACGGGAGTAACTGATTGCAGGAAAATGAAGCATTTTACTGCTATTTCTGTGGTCCCCGTCATGGCTGATTGGCAATGTTGTCTGTAAATAGAATGATTAGTGGGCCGGACAGTGGGCGCAGTTAAATATGGACAATTTGTCAGATGTGTTGCTGGCATGCAACACGTATTGTCCAACATTTGCCATTCCGCCACCGCGAAGATCAGGCGTTTGCGGGACGTACGGTTGGCCTGATGCCGGACCAACGTTTCAAATGATAGCGAGCGGTCGATCAGGCCAACGTCCACTGTCCGAGTTGAAGAACGAGATGCTGTGACAATGTTGGTTTTCTGTTGTTGCATATTGTTGATGATCCGCTAATTTAGCGGCGGCACGGCATGACATACCACGCCATTAAGAGTGGGTGGAACAAAAACACTATGTAAAACCACCAGCATCACGGTTTTCAAGTGTTTGCAAAATTACTCGTTTACAGAAAACCCAGCAAACACAAGACCACTGCGACGCTGGTCCAGCAGTGGATTGATACCGCACAGTTAAAATAATGTGACGCACCAATACAAATAATGCCGCACTGTCCAAAAACTGCTATGGGACATTTGTATACCTTTGTACAACGTGGGCCCGACATCTTCGACGTTGGTTCACCATTGTACAATATTTAATCTCATGCAATTGTTCCGTGTTTAGGGGTCTTGTCAAGTTCAAAAAAATTAAAAATCCGAGAAAAAATTGGATTGGCCGGACCCCACCCACCAACCTCCTATCCATTTTTTTGTAAATACGTGCAAAACAAATTGACAAGACCCCTAGCTGGAATAGACGTAATTATTCCCTTGGGTGATGTTGCATGTGGTTTTAGAATCATCTACACTCTAAACAATATAGGTTCTTTAGAAGGGACCCTTCAGTACTATTACCATGCAACCCCAGGAGAACCCTTGCAGGGTTCTCCTGAAGTTGCATGGTAATAGTACTGAAGGGTTCTTTTTAAAGAACCTATCTTGTTTAGAGTGTATGCTTTATTTCCGTTTCGAGTTACACTCTAATTTTTTGGGTCCTGGTCATCAAAGCTGCACTCTCGTTGCTCCATATAATAGAACAATAGGACAACAGGCGTACCATCATAACATGCAACTATATATATTTATATATGAAAACGCGAAGCACCACACCGCCGCGCGATCGTTCTTACGCCCAAGCAACGTCTTGTCTAAAATGCGTCATTCGTTCGATCAAAGCAGCATTTATTCTCCATAATCAGATCCACCTATTCCCAGCATAGAACGAACATCGGTTCACCCAGTTTGTTGGCCTGTATAATTATACTGGTGATAATTATACAAAGCACCTCACAAACCAAAGCCACGTGTCCGTTTTCTTATAAATTAATCATATTATTATGTGTACATAATGGTCAGCAAAGTCAAAAGGCAAGAACTGATTACCTTTCGAGTAGAGCAGTTACAGCCATTTGACTTTACACTGCAGTATGTATTATGTATATCCCAGAAAACACGAGACGGGTCAATGTTGGCTCAATGTCCCGTGTTTGCTGGGATGCTGGGGAGAACTCATCGCCGGCTGTGAGGACGGTGCGAGGCGTCGTGGTGCGAGGCGTCGTGGTGCGAGGCCCTGCGCGAAATTAACGTCTAGTCACATTGGCAAGAAAGAAACAAGGATATTTCTCTGAAAAACCCACACAGTATCAACGGGGTGCGAACCCGGAACGCATGCATGACTGGCGAGGCAGCCAGGCGCTCTACCAAAGTGATCCGTCTCCTTCTCTTTATGTTCACATCGCAGGCGCCATGCCTTTATATGTATGCGCACATCGTTTGTTCTCAATCCCAGCGACTCGTGTTTGCTGGGATACGTGGCTACGCTACGCATCGAACCGCACCACACCGCGTAGCCTATTTGCGTAAAATATGAGAAAGGAGTATATGAACTTTTAACGCCGGCCGTCAAAGCTACATGGGTAAAATTAAATAGGCCTACATATAAGTATAGTGACATTGGTAACTTAGATATTCTATTTTGCTCGGTTGCACAGAAGTCTTAGTGCTGACCATAGAACAAACTGCTGATTTTCGTCCGATCGCAGAAAAGAGAAAGCAGTGTAGTGAATACTGGAACAATTGAATTGTGGTTAAATATAGTATAGGCCTAGTTATAACAATTGTGTCGCACTGTTAACAAAAATGTTTTCATCCACGACTGCTCAAAGCCAAGAAGGAAATGTTTACAATTCGCTGTTCCATTTGAAAAACGAACCCGCTGGCAAGATGTTGGTGCGACGTTGAATCAACGTCAACACGTCGCACCAACGTGCCCAGTGAGAAATTAGAGACCATGGCGGCAACCTTCAGAAGAGAGCTCGTTCGCCCACGTTGTGCTGCGCCGTGCCGCGTCGTCTTATCGCATCTGCAGAGCCACCCAACATAATGTTCTGTTTGTATCCTTTGCTCAACTTTTAGCACCGCGTCGCACGGCTTAATATTTGCCGTCGCGTCCAGTGATACCTCGTAGAAGGCATGTGTCTCCTTCGATGTGTTTTACATAATCAATTGTGCCCAGGCATGCTGATGGCAATAATTGCTTGCTCTCCAGGTAACCAAAATTGCTGCTATTAGTCTTCGCAATGCTGCCGGTTAAAACCGAAGTCACACCATATGTGAGGTAAGGCACAGACGAGATAAATCCGTGGCAGGTATGGATAAGTACATTTTAATATGGAAGGCATACGCGTGATGAGACATAGGAACACAGCATGCGATTCAATGTAGCGGTCTACTACGTTCAGGTACGTTGCACTGCGGCTGCCGATATTTTTTATTGTATCAAGGCGTATAATATTCGGCAGTGGAGCGAACCAGTCCACAAAAATTCTGTTCAACGGATTTCCGCAGAATGGTTCGCTCCTCGTGACGTATCTTCAGATTACACCAACTTGTTGACCTGGGCTAATCGTACCGACTTGTATCTGAACTTACGGATAGCTAAGTCCTAGCTACTTAGGCATGTTAGGTCGATCCTGTCCGCACACATAAGTCTGTGGACGTGGACGTGACATTTCAACATAACCAGTAATGTCACAAAAAACGCCTTTATCTTCACACCTTTAGAAGAGAAGGCCCGAGATATATCGGTTTTCTTCCGGAATTAGTTAATACGTTTTATGACCAAATATGATTAAACTAAGAGACGCACCATAAGATATGGGAGGGGGGGGGATGTAGAAGAAATATGGAAAAACCTCCGTCGCCACAAAAATTGGGAAAATTGTTTGTTGAAAATATGAGCTGAAAAAAATAAAGTTTGTTGACGGAATTGATGAAACGTAATGTTGACCAGAATAAACCAGAAAGTGGTAACGTGCATAATATTAGGTAGGGCATACGACCAAAAATGATATTTCCATTCTTCAAGGAAACATAAAAAAGGGTTTGTCAAAAATTAACCGCGTAAAACAAAATTGTAAAAAAACACAATTTGCAACCAGCAAAAAATATTATTTTTCTATATAATAATTATTATGTGCTGTCACTCGGTGATCAAAGGGAAGCGATAGATATGAATGCAAAAACGAAATGTCACAATGGCTTGGTGGACGGTGGACCAATCAAGTCAATATAACAACATCCAGCAAACACAAAACATTTGCATAACATTTATGAAACGTGTGCCCACGCTGGTCAAGCATTGTATAAATGTGATACAATTGTTTTGTGTTTACTGTGATGTCGGAACACTGACATGATTGCCGTTGACCCAGTGTGTGTCAAGACAGTGTCTCGTTGGCAATCCAGAATATTTGATCACCCAGTTGAAAAAAAATATTGTGGGTTGCGGTCGCGTGACACAACTGCAAATGGAGTGGTTGAAAATTTCAAATCGATACAAATGAGCTTTGCGGGTAGAAGCAGTTTTAATATATATCGTGATTGTCCCCTAACCATATGACGTCTCGCCTAAAAAACTGTAATAAAAAACAAATGACGTGTAATCTATACCTTTCTCACCTGAGGCCAATCCAGTTGGATAGCGATGGTAATTGGAAGGTGACTTTCGTTGACAGAGTCCGTCAGGTGTGGCTGGCTGAGTGTTTTATGAAGTTGTCACTGCTGTGTGGTCACCACTGGATGAGCTAATGGGTAAGTCCGGTGGTGCGCACAAGGGAATAACTGATTGAGAGCTCCGTAGATGATGATAGACCACTTTGACACACTCCACACACACACACAAACACACACCTGGCGTGTGTGTAAGCAGTTTAAAGCTGGAAACGGTGGAGGAGATTAAAATCACCAGTAATGTTGGCCAGCTGGTGCCAGGTGTGCTGTCAGGCAGCCTGGTGAACTGGTGCAATCTCCCGAGAACGATAAGGTGTGGAGGACATCTGTGTCGCCCGCCACAACTTGATGTTCTCCTGATTGTTTTTGGGACTTGTTGTTGTTTGTCCAATGATCCAGTCTGACAAACTGCTTTCTGTCCAGAGCAGCTGACGTCCCCAGTTGGTGTCCACGAGACTAGTGCTCTGGCTGGATGCCCTGCAGCACAGCCAGTCATATGGAGGGACTCCCTCCTCCACCCACTCCTGGCTGATGGCTCCACGCCCAGCCGGCAGGCGGAGTAAGCGATCCCAGCATGGACAAAGCCAGGCAGCGCAGGCGATGACAACCTACCTGAAGCTCCGCAGTGCAAAGGCGCACAGCAATAACTGCTTACTAGTAAAGTAAGCAGTTACTGCTGTGCGCATTTGCAGAATAGTGCCACCAAAATCTAAGACAATACATAATAACACACGCCTACATTCCTGGTAATGACGACCTACCTGACGCGCAAAGCCAAAGAGCAGTAACGGCTTAATTAAAACGTAAGGAGTTGCTGGTGTGTGCCACCGTAAATACGATAATAATACATCTAGAATTGAAAACCTGTCTGGCGCTTCGCAGTGCTGTGGCGCAAAGATAAACAGCAGTAACTGCTCACTTGAAAAGTAAGCAGTTACTGCTGCTTGTCTTTGCAGAATAGGTGTCACCAGCATCAACGCCAATAATACTTCTCGCCGCATCCGAGGTGATATCATCGCCACATCTAATCATTATGCAGCTACAGGTGGCACAAGTGATTTCTTGTTGGTGTCGACAACATCAATGTCACAATGGCAGCTGAGTGTCAGAAATAAAAAGTAATAATCCAGGCCTACTGATTGGCAATACATGTCCTTCACAAATGCTATCGTGCAATGACAAACAGCGGTAACGGAAAGTAATCAGTTGCTGATGGTTGCCTTTGAGCGACATAATACAGGTTTTCCAGAAAGAATCAGGAGATAATTAGTAATCAATAGCCAGTCAATAACATTACAAATTGTTTTAAAAAGGTCCAACCACCCGAGGTCTGCCCGTGCTCGACTACCTGCCTGACTGCAAAAATATTGAATTTTAACCGATATCAACTACATAGTACCATTTAAAGGCAGACAACATTAACTGCTTACTTAAAAAGTAAGCAGTTACTGCTGTTTTTCTTTGATTGGCATATTTTTATTGACCCAAATAAAGCAATTTATTATATATAATTGTCATCAATGTCATGATCCTATGTTTTCATAGTGGTTTGCATGCTGAGGATGAGGTCGTGATTTGCTGCCCGCTAATTTGTTTTTCATTTTTTCCAGATTATTAAAATGATAAGTGATAGCAGTATGGCTACCATATTAGGGCCTACTCATTATCACAATGTGCGCATTCCGATACGATGCTGTTTTTGGATATGTCAAAATATATGTCGATATACAAAAACAACGAGTTGTAGTCATGGTAATTGATGATAATAATTATTGTTAGTTTGGATAAATAGATTTCGTCCAAACTATTGTTTTTGTGAATTTCAGTTTTGGCTAAAAAGTAGCCCGACTATTATTCCCTCAGTTTTTATCCAATTGGCTAGAATTTTGACTTCACTAACTTCAGGGTACCTAGGCAGTATGCTATGACTTGTCCAGGCGATCCAACCAATAGTGCGCGAGTACCGCGGGGTTCAAGTAAAAAAAATCACATTAAAATAACAGTAATAAATTAACTGGATTAAAAACGCAATATCTCATATAATATAGGGCACCATCTCGGGTCCTAAAATTAATTCCCCTATTGTCACTCTCTTGCTGAGACCTTGGGGAAATTTCATGGAAAGAGATTTCATTAGGCCTATAAAATTTGCCAATGGAATATCTCGGACACGGTGCGTCCGGGGCAGAAAAGGAGTTACATTTGGACCAGAGGGTTAAATTCCTATTTGTAAGATACTTTCCGAACACAAACATAAATCTAAATGGCCGACATAATCCAAAATGGCCGAGAAAATCACAATGGCCGATAAGAAATAAAAATGGCCAATGTTTAACAAAATTATGCTAAAATCCAGTCAAATCAGATAAAATCTCCTATTATTGCACAGTCAGGCTCTCGATTTCGTGAAAGCAGTGTCAGATTTATACGAATAAGAGATGCTAATGGGTAATAGTGCCTACCACACATACGATGTGACAACAATTCCCCACACACCCGACTCCATTGTCTGCTTGTCTATATGGGAACACGAGCAGGAAGTGGTCGCCATCAGCGAGTTCTGCATGACCCGTATTATCGTACAAGTTACGATATATCGTAGGCTTCGGATACGATGATACGGGCCCTGCAGAACTCCTCGTGTGTGAGATTGTGAATCTCCGCATCATCCATCTCAAATCAACGGATATTAGATCACACCCAAACTAATGTTGGTTCAGCTTTCATTTTTGCTGCATGTAAGCTGGATATATTTAAGTATCTTTAGGTATATTTAAGTATCTGCAAAATGTTGCGTGATATAGGTTAAACCTTACGGTTTGTCAAGCACAGGACAAACCATTACTTAAAATATCTCCAGTCTTTAACCGCAGGTCCCAATTATATTCGTTCGTTTTTTTTATTTTTTAACCCTTTAACCGCCGGTGTCGCATATATTCAGTTTTTCTTTTTGTATTAGCTCATTAAGTACAACTTTTTAAATATGTAAAAAATAAAATGTGACATCAACCAGCCATATTTGAAGAGAGTTGACCTCCATTTTGTCAAATCTGAATAATTTTCACTCAATTGAAGTTGTGGATCGCGTCAGCGAGACACAACTTCAAATGGGTGAAAATTAAAATTGAATAATTTGGCGGGTAAAGGGTTAAATACCAGATTTAAACATGTTAAAGATAAAACATGACATCAATCAGCAAGATTTCGAAATCGTAGACCTCTATTTTGTCAAATCTCAATAATTTTCTTAAAGTGGATGAAATTCCAATAAAATAATTTGGCGGTTAAAGACTCATGTAATTGACGAGCAGATTCATTAGTTGCCAGCCTTTTACGTGTAAAGGGTCGATGTGGGCAATTACAGCCGTAGGTGAACGAGCGGGTTAATGAGCGTGACGTAACAGGCGTCGGGATCCCGCTGCCTTTGAAGGCCTCCATTCCGGAGTAGCATTTACTCGTAAGTTGACACGTGGCTCGGGGGTGTAAACCGACCCGCCGGGTGTGGACGACCCGCCACGCTCTTTTCTGAAACCGATCCGGTCCTGATGTCGTAACGGCCACCCAACTCACCGTGCGCCGGATACTCAGTATATGTGATCCAGAACCCGTTCTTCCGGTTCTTAGGTGTGTGATTGGTCGAGAAATCAACCAATCCAGCGCCGGAGATCCAGATGAACCTGCTCGATAATAGGGACCTTGCAGCGTCTGATATTTTCATCCATGTAAATGAACTGAATAGGGTTTTAGGCCACCTTAGTGCACAAAATTATAGGCTAAACTGGGCCAGGAGAACCTCCCGAGGAGAGTGAGATTCACTCATGGATAAGGACATTTTTTGCCATAGACAAAGTAATGCTGTGTTTTCTAGCAGGGCTAATAGATCCTTTCTCCTATAAAATTTACACAGAATTACGGAAATGCATTATGTAAATTATACACAAAAAGGAACTGATCCAAAATTAATATAAAATTAGACGTAGTGTTTATACTGGTAATTCCCGTGTGGGTCTCTTTATTCTCCTAACTGAAAATATATATTTGTTCCCCTCCTTGACCCTTACAAATATTATTGTTCTATAAACTATAGAGACCAAAGGGTTTCTTGCATTTTAAAAATCATCATAAATGTCTTAGTTAGCTGTTTCCGCTTCATTTGAATACCTATGTTATGGGTCTACGGCCAATATTTTTAAACAAAATTTCAGTGTGGGGATCGAATTCAGTAGTCAGATACTGACGTCTAAAGACGGTCCCCGCGCTGTAAGGGTTAAACACGCAAAACTACTAGATATATAACATACATGTTATGTCTAGAACTGACGAGGACGCTAAAAATTCACCGTCCGCAAGTGACAACCATGTGGTGCCCTGCTACAAAATGAGAACATCATCTGTGCATCAGATTCGACTAGTTTTAACATAGTCGTAAACAAATAATAATAAGAATAATACTGTCAAAATACTGCCCTTTGAGTTTTGTTACTTTACAAAATCAGTTCAGCTTTTCCAAAAAGTGTTATTGAATCAATATTATTGTGTGATATTTGTCAGTCTTTTTTAAATTTAAATTTCATCGATAAATACTGCCGAGCGGACTTTACCTATCGTATATATGATTAACACAACTAGCGTATATCATGTTTAGAACGTACAATGTAGTTATTAATTGACATGAAATATGGTGAATTAATGTATTTAAGTCCAAGTAGTAAACATATATCATGTTAGTGTAGTGTTCGCGTAGCGGAATGAATAATATACGATGTGACTATTGACAACAATAGATTTCTGTCATTGAAAAGTATAGTTTGTATATTATTTTATCAGATTATTTAAGAGGGCTGCTAAACACTAAACATCAGCTTGATACCATCACACATGCATGTGAATTTTACCCACTTGACTGTCTTCATGCACCGCTCGCAGCACCTTCACGCAGTGACATCGCAGACCTAAGTAAGATATTTACGATAATTTCAAATAAATAAAAAATATTTTGTCTCCATGGTTTATACAAAAATATTTCAGCGCTTTAAGGGTTCAACATATTTTTCGATCTCATTATATATATCGGCCTACTCGTATTTTTCGTAATTAAATTTGATGTTGCCTGCGCTGTTTTAATATGTAGGCTAAATGGCCAGCTTTATTATAATGTTTTAATACGAGTTGGTTTAGTTTATTTAATTTCTAAAAGTATTCTGTTATGGTATTGTAAAATTATATGTAGAAATGACATAAATACTATCTACTATAGTATCACTTAATGCAATACGTTTCTTTTATTATCTGCATTAACTACTACAAAAACCTCCATTTGATGACCAACTATCATGACCATTTCACGCTCTGATTCAGGAAAAACACATGCCACCATAATATAATATATATATATGAACAATTATTGTACTTTAATTGCCCGGTGCATCAGCTGTGCTATCATTATAGAACATGTAAATGCAAGTGTTGTAGGGGTCTTGTAAAGTTAAAAAAATTCTAAAATCCGAGACAAATTAAGAAGTGGGGTGGTGGGTGAGTTAAGCTCCAACTCAATTTTTTTTTGTGTGACTTTTTTTGTGGGTGGGTGGTGTCTGGCCAATCCGATTTCTTTATTTCTTCTAAACTTGACTAGAGCCCTAAGTGTTATGCTGTTTTCAATAACCTGTATGACGTTTCTAACCCTTTGCTATCAAATAATTTTTACAAAGCATAATCTTATTATTGTATCCAATAAACGTTATATTAACCGCTCTAATCAATTCATTGCGTAAGAATGTATGACATTGATTATTTTCGTAAATTAATGTATACGCCTTGGTCGTCTTTTTTTCATTTTTACCACGAGTCTTATTCTAGACTTATTATAGTTATTATAATCTGTACTAAAACATTTTGGAACCCAAAACGACCTTCGCCATGCAATGTAACTCGATCTAATGTGGGAGTAGTATGCTTTCCAAAATGACAACTATTGTTTAACTTATCTTAAAATTATTGGATAGTTTGACAGCACCAAATTATCGTGGATTTTATCAATCGCCCAGGCAGCATATATAAATGCATTGTTTGAGATTTCAGCAGATATAAGTATATAATATAAGTAAAATATTCAATTTTGTCAGAAACAGTGAAATATCATTAGGCCTACATATACCAACTGAAAATGTGTAATGATGTATATACACATTACACAACCTGCTACTTTACCTGATTAACCAGGCTGTAAATTACAACCTGGCAAATCAGGAAAAATAACAACTTGTAATTACCATGTTCTCATGAAAGTTCATCAGTGTAACAATCCAGGCCGCCACGAAAACACAGTCAACAGTAGCTGCTTACTTCACAAGTAAGCAGCTACCACTCTTTGCCTAAGCATGATACATTTGCAGTACTGTTATGATACTAGTAAGTGTTATAATCATCTATCTATTTTTTGTCACCTGTATATATATGTGATAAGTAATCTTAGGTTTTTTGCACCATTTCGCAAACAAATCATGAAAAACTGGTGACAGTACCAGTGACCCTGTCAATTGAATGGTGGTCGTTTTTGATCTGATGCAGACCACATGGCCGTTGTCACTATCGAGGCTGTAATAGGATTTAGGAGACAAGCTGATTTGAAGAGCACTTGATCGGCGGTAAGGTGGGCCCCACAGCTTTCATTTGACCACGTGGCTATAAATTGATGGGGATAGCAAACTCTTCTGCGTGGTCTACCTTTGACCTATTTAATAAAACTGTTTCACACCCTGAACGATATATTTGTACCTGTCTGAAATATTTACCGCAGACTATGAACGTATTGAACGGCAAAACACTATGCTAGTGAAAAGAGAGTCTGCTGCTTGAAGTAGCTCATATAATGAATAAATTATTGAACAAATAAATGACTAAATCGATTGACTTTTATTTTTTATTAGGCGTTATATACACAAATATATACAGTAATATTGTACAATTATGCCATTGTAAGTAAAAAAAATTGTGTACATGGATGTCAAATACAGATGACCAGCACCGTTACTATGTTTAACATCCAGATAAAATTTGCTATACACTTGAGTTCAAGCTAAAATTGAGAAGACAATGTTTATATACAAATTATATGAAATATATGTTTCCCGCGTCAAAAGGTAATGATAGGCATATGGCCCATTCAAAATCATACATCAACGTTGCGTGACACAGTTCATGGAAATAAAGTATCGCATTGTCTCAGATACATAGACCCGAAATGCCAGACTCTATAACTCAATACTATGTAGAAAATTTAGATCAAGAACTTTTACTATTTTGTAAATTATATATCCTGCTTTATGCAGATGACAAAATTATCTTGGCTGAATCGCAAGAAGATCTACAGCAATCAATTCATTTAATGGAGCGTTATTGTAGCATGTGGAAACTGAACATAAACGTGTCAAAAACTAAAATTACTGTCTTCTCTCGTAGAAAAATAAGAAAAATGCCTAAATTATGTTTTGGAAAAAATAAACTTGAAGTGGTTGGTCAATATGAATACCTAGGCCTCATATTTAACAATAATGGAAAATTTACGGAGGCAAAAAAACAATTATTTGTCAAAGGTAACCGAGCTATGTTTTTGTTACTACGTAAATGTTGACAGCTCCAGCTACCTGTCGATATTCAACTTGAACTTTTAGGTATTTTAGCTGAACATATTCTTTTATACGGCTGTGAAGTTTGGGCAACAGAAATTTCCGATATTATTGAAAAAATACATTTGCGATTCTATAAATATGTAGCCCCCCTACTGCAAGTAAACAAGACAACTTGTTCCAATATGGTTTATGGTGAACTCGGCGTAACACCTCTTGTTCTACACGCCCAGAGTAAAATGATTATGTTTTGGGCTAGAATATATAAGAACAGCTACACCAAAACTGTCAAATGTTTTGTATTAATTAATTTTTAATCTTTACAATCGGAATATATATTAGTCCTCGTACGGGGGCTTTCAACCGTGAAAAATACACTGGAAGGTTGTGGTTTTTCGGGCGTCTGGGATAACCAACTCGATCATCCCAGAAAGCATAAATTCATTCAAAAAGAAATTAAAACAACGAATTAAAGATAATTTTTTTCAACATTGGACCTCAGAAATTATTATTTGCAGAAAGTGTTCAAATTACAGGATGTTTGCAACAACACTAAATTTAAAAACACATTTGGTAAATTTGTCTTCTCGCGAGAGAGGCATCAAGGCTAAGTTTCGCTGTAGAAACCACAACCTTCCAATTGAATCAGGTTGCAGACAAGGTATACCCCGCAACATTAGACTTTGTGAGTTATGCACAAAATATATTGGTGATGAGTTTCACCATATTTTTAACTGTCCTCACTTTGAAGTCCTACGAAACTCACCTTCATCAGTTAAATTTGAAACACTAATGAATGTAACAAATATAAATCAATTGTACAAATTATGCAAGTTCATTGAAAAAATCATTTATTTCGTAAAGTTAGTGAACAAATAAAAAATAAAAAATGTATGTACGTTATATTATTATGACATGATAATTACGCACCTTTAACAAGCTCTCCTGGCATGTATTCATACATGTCTGTATTTTAAATGTATATATTTTTGCAGATCCTATGAAATAAACTATTGTCTATTGTCTATAAAAATACTTTTACTTTATAATAATATACAAAGTAAGTGGGAGCTCTTGTGGAGACTGTTTGGAAAGTCGGAGATCGTCCTCCGCTCTGGGATTCAAGTTTTAAGAAACAAAATGTTTCTTCTTTGCTCACTCGTAATTTTTTTTTTATTGTACAGAGCATCCGTGACCGAGAGGTAGTGTTCTCGATCTCGGCTGACCCAGTTTAGCCTATATGTGCTAATACTCTATTCGTTCATTCATTCATATATAAAGTCTACCGAAAATCACTGACAATATGGCAATTATCAGATAGTTAGGGCAGTTGTATGAAAAGAGATGGGTTTCCAAGGCCAAATGACCCAAATGTTTGGGCCTTCTAAAAAAAAACATAATTATATTAACCATGGTAACCCGGCATATTAATTTTTATACTAAAAAATGCCTCAACGTCAGTACAAGCATTGTAAAACAACCAAATGCAAATACATGTACAGTTTACAGGGTGAAGTATGCTGCCGTGCAAAGCCAAATAGACAGTATCTGCTTACTTTTCAAGTCAGCCGATACTGATTTCAGCTTTACAGAACAGCCTTATACTCCTCGATGTGGCTGCGATGATTTGCGCTGGTAAAGTCATATAACAAATTTGATATACACTTGAATTCAAGCTAAAATGTAGAAGATGATGTTTACATACAAATTCTATAACATATATGTTTCCCGCGTCAATAGGTAATGATAGGCATATGTCCCATCATAATATGTAATAATTATTACCCCAATTATCTTCACAATCAATCAATCAATCAATCAATCAATCAATCAATCAATCAATCAATCAATCAATCAATCAATCAATCAATCAATCAATCAATCAATCAATCAATCAATCAATCAATCAATCAATCAATCAATCAATCAATCAATCAATCAATCAATCAATCAATCAATCAATCAATCAATCAATCAATCAATCAATCAATCAATCAATCAATCAATCAATCAATCAATCAATCAATCAATCAATCAATCAATCAATCAATCAATCAATCAATCAATCAATCAATCAATCAATCAATCAATCAATCAATCAATCAATCAATCAATCAATCAATCAATCAATTAATCAATCAATCAATCAATCAATCAATCAATCAATCAATCAATCAATCAATCAATCAATCAATCAATCAATCAATCAATCAATCAATCAATCAATCAATCAATCAATCAATCAATCAATCAATCAATCAATCAATCAATCAATCAATCAATCAATCAATCAATCAATCAATCAATCAATCAATCAATCAATCAATCAATCCGTCAATCCATCAATTCATCCATCCATCCATCCATACATCCATCCATCCATCCATCCATCCGTCAATCCGTCAATCCGTCAGTCCGTCAGTCAGTCAGTCAGTCAGTCAGTCAGTCAGTCAGTCAGTCAGTCAGTCAGTCAGTCAGTCAGTCAGTCAGTCAGTCAGTCAGTCAGTCAGTCGGTCGGTCGGTCGGTCGGTCGGTCGGTCGGTCGGTCGGTCGGTCGGTCGGTCGGTCGGTCGGTCGGTCGGTCGGTCGGTCGGTCGGTCGGTCGGTCGGTGGGTCGGTGGGTCGGTCGGTCGGTCGGTCGGTCGGTCGGTCGGTCGGTCGGTCGGTCGGTCGGTCGGTCGGTCGGTCGGTCGGTCGGTCGGTCGGTCGGTCGGTCGGTCGGTCGGTCGGTCGGTCGGTCGGTCGGTCGGTCGGTCGGTCGGTCGGTGGGTCGGTCGGTCGGTCGGTCGGTCGGTCGGTCGGTCGGTCGGTCGGTCGGTCGGTCGGTCGGTCGGTCGGTCAGTCAGTCGGTCAGTCAGTCAGTCAGTCAATCAATCAATCGATCGATCGATCGATCGATCGATCGATCGATATAAATATTTGATTGTGAGATTGATTGATCAATCGATCGATCGATCAATCTAATAATCATATATTTTTATTAGAGATTGATAAAACATATGCCGACAACTCTAACAATTTGGTATCAAAATTCATAAAACTACTGAAAGAAGTTGTCATTTTGTATTTATTAGAAATTAAACACACACCAAATTTATTGGTAAACATTATTCATATTAGCAAAGATACTTAAATTTGACAACATAGTATGATTTGACAACATAGTAATATCACGAAACTTTATAATATGCTTTTTTACGTATCCCACCCTCACTTTGTGTTAAAAAAAACATATAAGCTAGCTTAACCTTTTAACCGCTAAATTATTTAATCTTAATTTTCACCCACTTGAAATTGTGTCTCGCTGACGCGATCCACAACTTCAAGTGAGTGAAAATTATTCAGATTTGACAAAATGGAGGTGAACTGTTTTCAAATATTGCTGATTGATGTCATATTTTATCTTTAACATGTTCAAAAGGTGGTACTTAATGTGATAATAAAAAATGAAAACCCGAATATATGCGACACCGGCGGTTAAAGGGTTAAAGTAAATAATAAATACTCACCATGCACAATGGAAAACTATTATCGGATGTTCAATCGATGTCTTCACATAGTTATACATTTCATAATCTTGAAAAAAGACTATTTCTAGCAGTAAGCCATTATCAGCTGGGATGAAATAGAGTGGACGTGATACTTCTTAGGCAGGGCTTTGAGTTGAAGCCCCTGCCTGGCAGCTGCCATATTAGCGATACAGTGAAGTCAGATCAAAGCAACATAGCAGACTCAGATAGTGGTAGAGGGCTGAGTAGGCTCTAGTCGATAATTGTAAGGATTGGAGCGGAACACGATCAAATTCACACCGGCCAGGCGTAATTTTATCCGCCGCTAGATATGACATTTCTGTAGCGTATCATTAACCGTCAAAGATAAAACGTGACATCAATCAGAGGGATTTAAAAATAGTTGACCTCCATTTTTTGTCAAACCTGAATAATTTTCACTCATTTGAAGTAGTGGATGGCATCAGCGAGACACAACCTCAAGTGGGTGAAAATTCCAATTGAATAATTTGGTGTTTAATTGAGTACATAGTACCATAGACAGAACTGCGCGCATCAGGCATTTGAACAGTTTGGAGCACTGTGTATGAACAACCACGATGACAAGCATCGCGGGATTCGAGACCAACGGCTTTGAGTTTTGAGGCACAGCCGAGCCAAATGAAATATCGGAAGAACGGGATACCAGGCCAAAACGTCCAGTTTACAATGTGCCGGAGATGCTGAGCCAACATTGATACAACGCATGTCCTATTTGCCATGTTATATTGGCTATTATTATTATTAACTGAGATGGGAGAAGTGTATCGCGTGGCTCAAAATGTAGTGCCTCGTCTGTAATGTCGCTATATTGAAGGAGCGTTCTTAATATTGAGCTGCACTTTTTATTAATTAATTTTCCATTATTCCCATAACTAATATGCCAGCTGTCACATGATAAAGTGCATTATCTGTTCTCCCGGTCTAAATGAACCCATTGTGCGCTACGCACCGCGCTAAGCACGACCATAGTCGTTTTTAATCCGTTTTATTAGCCGATTATTATTTGGGAATGAAATGGTGGTTTAGGCATCAAGACTTATTTTCGCCCACTTAAATTGTGGGCCGCGTTACCGTGACACAATTTCAAATGGGTGAGAAATTAAATTAGAGAATATAAGCGGTTTAAGTATTAACCCATTCCGCACCGAAACTCTCCACACATATATTCAAGCGTCGTCTTGTGACATGCGGTCTTTACACGTCAGAATATGACGTCTTTAGACGTCACATTCCGACGTCTAAGCCGGTATCCACACTGACAGACTTAAAATATTTCTAATGGCCGTAGACCCGCAGCATATGGTGTGAAAATGAAACGGGAATAGCTAGCTAAAACATTCATGGAGATTTAAAATTAAAAATATTTCAGCTATGTAAGGGCAATTAATACATTACTGAGTATTTTAAAAACCAAACCAGACTTTAATAATATTTTTGTTTGTTTTTGTGTGTATGAGTTCTTCCCTCTACTGTACAAGTAAAACATATAGATGGAGCTGGGCTTGGGCTTCTTTTTATAATAATGGGCAATAGGCCTAAATGTTATCATTAATATAAATTATTAACCATTTGTCCGAGCTCTACATTTTCAAAGATCAAATAAAAGACACATGGAAGATAAATGCATTCCGAAGTGGTCAAAGGAATATACAGGTAAAAAAGGAAATATCTCGAACACATATATAGATGTATGTTTAGAAAATAATGGAATCTCTGTGAACCACATGCTCGACCATCTCACCATTCTCACGAGGCTATCATGGCCCGGTTTTATACATCGAGTCGACATTTAGCATCTTGAACAATATTGTATACAACTTGTATTATAACAAAATATCTGCTTGTAGCCATCTGATTCAGACGCACCCATTCATTTGTTTTCTACATGGTGATATTTTTGACAAAACGAATCAATTGTACACAAAGTAGAGAGCAAGAGACTTCCACTAAGACTAAATAGTCGCTGGCCTGGAAGCCGTCCAGTATATATATATAAAAAAACAAGAAACTCAATACCTTTAATTAAGGCGAATCTGGCACAGCTAAATACAATTAGACAATCAAATAAAGCATGATTATATAAATAAGCAATATAGGGCATATGAGTTATATAACGACTGTAGGCCTATTCATATTATGTACACACACAAAATAAGAAAATTTATAAATGTTATTAAAGCAAAGATAACATATTTTTATTATCAACTAAAAAGATAATCAGGGTTGTATCGTAAACAAAATACAAAAGTAATGATTCTACTATAAACATGATAAAAATAAATGAAAATGCATCATCCCCACAGAAAGGCCAGGTATCCCGAGCTCGCAAGTCTGCGACCTCGAGAAGCATAGCCCTTCTGTTGGCATGTAATATTGTAGTCAATTAAAAAACATTTTAATATACATAAATATCTAACTATTTTTAAGGCAGGAAAAACATCGGTGTATACAAGTTGTATTACTATATTTGAAAATATGTTTTTAAAATACAAAAATAAACCTGCAAGCGAATATGTAGATTTTGTGACATTATTTCGGTTGTGCAGCAGTTTACAAAATGTGGAATATACCATACGAAATACATATTTTAGTGAATTTTCGTGGGATTTTGATAGTTGAAATAAATATGCCACCTATATGAAAATGCTCAGAATAGACAGCATGATACAAAAAAAAATTGGTGGAGCTCGCAAATGGGCGTCTAAAAATTCAAAACGGCCACCATAAAATTACTAGAGTTAGCATATCTTCATTAATAATAATTCTTGAGAGAGAGAAAAGATTATTTCACCAAACCATATGTTTTCGATCTCATTATCATGCAAACTTCAAAAGGGCGCCATGAAATCACTGAAGTTATCATGTCTTGTCAATAATCGAGATAGAGACGAGCATTTATTACCAAACCATATGTTTTCGGTATCAATGGATGCAATAGACACACGATACCTCTACACGACATCATTACATGTATCATACACAAATCAAAATGACCACCATAACATCATCACTAACGTTATCATATATTATTCAATATTTGAGACAAAGGCCTGCTTTTTTGTTTTTTTGTTATAAGGGAATACAATAGCAAAAAAAACCATTGCAATATTAAACACTGGATATGACGTTGCCTTACATGATAAGTATGGCAACACCTATAGCCAGTGAACAGTTGGTTTTCTATTATACTATTATGTTATTATATAGTCTTAATTCACTAATATGGTTGATAGGCATTGTAGAGGTCGTCTCGACATGTTCTCGTCAACCAAAGTTAATAACATGTTAAAAAACAAATACTTAATTAATAATAATGACATTGTACCATTTGTGCAAGTTTTGAAGTGGAAGTCAAATAAACATAAACATAAACCGTTTCTAAATTATCTCGCTTGAGAAGTCAGGATCCCGCCTGAAATACTACCTCAGATAAAAAAACCTGTGAACAAGAAGTAACGTGCTTGCTTTGAGACTGCCATTATTTGAATTATAAATCGTGGTTCTAGACGGTAATGCATCAGTCTCGTCTCACTATCCTTGGTGGGAAATACTGATTCAATGTAGTCTGTATGAGCGTATTTTAATCATTATTCCGAGGTTCATTCATATCATTCGCAGAGCTGAGAATTGCTATAGGCCTACCTGTATTATCAACACGTTTCTGAAAATAAAATATAATCATGTCTAAGACCGAATCAAGTATATAAACTTGAAACTGATTGATTTCATTGGTCACGCATGTTTCATTGGCAGCTCTAGGGGTAGCTGTTTTTTGCATATTAAGCCATTTGGTAAAAGTTAAGACGCCCGCTGCAATATGTTATAAATGAGTCAGTGAAAATATTTTGACCTCCTATATTTAGAGGGGAATGCCGCGCTATTATTGTGATGGGATACGTGATGTTTGTTAATTTATAAACAGTGCAAACCATACAAAGACAATAATGTTTATTTTTATAATTAAATTTACCTTATATTATATAGGTTAAAATATCTGATATTACATAATAATTATATTTTTTTAATTCAAAATCTTTTCAATTTGGTTGCTAGTACTTAAAATAAAAATTCGATCGTGAATCACAAAAAACTAAATGGCCTATCTCATAGGGTGAGATAGGCCAGAAATTATTTATAGCTGATTGAGTTAGGCCAAGGTGTATTTTCATGTCAGTGAGTTAGGCCAAAACTGCATTAGTGAGATAGGCCACTTTGGCATTAATTTTAATGAGTTAGGCCATTTTTGCTTTAAAATTAATGAGAGATAGGCCATCCTGACAATAATTTTAATGAGTTAGGGCATTTTTGCCTTAAAATCAATGAGATAGGCCAACATTGTACCAAACTGGTAGGTAGCCTAAGCATAGTTCAGAAATACACAAGGCCCAATCGGTAATAGCCGAATTAATGGATGAGATTTTCTATTATATGAAAGTGAGATGAAAATGCTAAAAACTCATTTTACCTTGAGTGTTGTTCGGTTGTATGGGCCTACTAGCCTACTAAGAAAACCCCCACTCAATTCCACCAGTTGAATTCACGATGCCCGTAACTTAGCATAGGATATAAGGGCTAGATCAAGATTAAATTTCATCAAAGTATGAGTGTGAATGCAACTAATTAGATGATATATAGGCCTAATCACCAGGAAATACAATTCCTTAGTATATTTTACTCATATTTCAAGGTGTTTTAATTTATCCTCATTTTCATCACCAAAATGTATGATTTTAAGTTGGATGCCATAATGGAGTTTTGCTTATAAAAAAAAACAGATTTTGCTGTCAAAAATCAAAATCAAACAACTGTGCTGAGGCAACATTCTGCAGCTACACTATTTGTGAAAAAATTACTATCAAACTCCTCCGTCTTGTAATATCTTTCAAAAATCACAGTTATCTTTCACACATCACGATAACGCTCAGAGACACTCTTTCTTTGCATCTTATAATGGGTGGGCTTGACTCGGTGACCAAGTATGCAGCACTGAGGAAAGTTGTCAAGGGTAAAATGTAAGATAATACGTTATGATGATACCATAAGGCTGTACATCACCAAGCAGTATTACTGCACGAATATCTATAAGTTCCATTAGAAGATTGTGTGTGTTCAGGTATCATCAGATACATGAGATACAAGCACGTTTAGATTTGTCCTCAGAATAAATGAATATAGATTGCTGAGCACACCAACCTATGGTCAATGTTTGACAAATCTCGTGCCTGAATGCGCCGCAGCTTGACATCCCAGCAAACCCAAAACATTTGGATAACATAAATTATGTACATGTACAATGTTGGGTCAACGTCGAAGAGAGCCCCTCGACTGGCGCTGATAGTGCTATTTGAATTATCCAAGTAAAATAAGTATGTTTACAATACGTTGGCCGACGTTGTACAATTTTTTTGTGTTTGCTGAGAATATACTCTCGATTATGATTTTGACAAGCATGTTGATCGAAGTTTATTTTAAGTAAGTCCTTATTAAATAACTTAGACATATAGCCTTTTTTTAATCAAAGTTGTGGCATTATGGCATTAAACATATACCCTACATCTGGTAAACGTAAATTTAGTAGCCGAGTACCGCAGTAATCAAACTTGATCTGGATACTTTAAATGTCTTTCATTTAAAAATATAGAGGTCCCAATCATTACTATGTGTATTAGTTAAAATAGCTGTCATCTAGAATTTGAGCTCTAAATAATACATTTATATAAGAATAATTGTGTAGTTTTGCACTGAGGTTTATATTAAAACTATTGCAACTTAACATAAATTTCCAAGACAATAGTTCAATAGTAATATAACTTAGTGTGATAATGCTACTTGAATAATATTCATAACTTAAAATTTTTTTTTTCAATTATTACAAATACTTGTAATAAAAAATACTTTAATTTACCCTGTTCACTACGAGTACCGGCGCAGCGCCGATATAAACAACCTTACCACAGCAGTACGTACGTACCAGCGATATGCCGGTATGACATGTCTGGTTTATTTGTGGTATTGTAATCGCCAGGCCTAACCAACAAGCACGAGCCTATTCCCCAATATCAGGTTAATATTGTGCCAGCGTCGCAAGGGCGGGACCAGAATTTGTTGAAAGGGGGGTTCGACATAGGGGGTGATCTGACGGTATGCTCCCAGAAAACTTTACATTTTCAGATGCTCTTTGTGCCTGTAGGGCCTACTATTGAAATCTGGCTGATAGTCCATGATGAAACATGACACGAACAATTTCCAGCGTCAACATTTTGACGATAAAATTATTTTACTAATAATACAAATATGTTGGGAGAAGGGGGACGGGGCCGGGTACCCCCGCCCATGACTTGGTCGTAACATTGGGATTGTATACCAAGAAAGGCACTCACAACCCCATGTCCAATCTTGAGTCACTTTCCTGGAATAAGGCAAAGTTCCAAATTTCTTGTATTCACCTGTTTTGCTACACAATTAAACCTGCATTTGCTTGGACGCTATAACTAGTTTACCATGGGGGTTATCAGTTTATTACCCCCTACCGCCTTTTATCATCCTGTTTTCACATTGTATGTGTTCTGGAGTTACCCTGTGTTGATAAGCAATTACCATTAGTCCCGTCTGTAACTGTTATGTCACTGGGATCTATCTAAAACTGTAATTATTTTTGACCGATTTGACCTTGACATGACCTTGACAATACTTTGACATGACCTCGGGATTATACCCCAATTACGGACAACCCCAATCCATGTAAACCCTAGCACCCAGCTTAGTGCATTATGTTATGTTCCACATTGTTTCACTTCACCTGTTTCCCGGACCAATTGGACCAGTAATAGAGGGTATTTAAGGGCCTACTACCTGTGGTGATATGATTAACATCCCTAAAATGTATTTGTGATTGACCATTAGCTGCAATATCATTGATATGTATATAACAATGCGATTTTATTTAATAGTCCTGCTATTATCTATATCGACGTATGGTTTATTAGGTGGGATATTACAACAAAAACGGTCTATCTCAGACCTATTTACAACCTATTTAATGCAAAAATGCCTAACTCACCATAAAATGTCACTGCGGTCATTTCCAAGCTGTATTTATTTATTAAATCAACTTATTTTGATAAAATTAATATACTCTGAAAAAATTATATTTTCATGGCGTTTTTAAAGAAACTAGAATGTTTTTCTTGATTATCTCAAAACAACAAAAAATGAGATAGGCCATTTTTGCTTTAGGCTGACGATATGCAATACATCCCTCAATTATATTACTAATGTCTCATATTATATAATAACATATGCGGATATCTAAGTGTCACGTACATCCATAATACAGCAATATCATGCCATTAGACTCAGACTCAGAACAATTTATTTGTCACACAACAACAAAAAAAACATACACATGTAACCAAAAGATAGAAATACATTATAATATATGTTGTGCGGATCAGGAGACCTGCATTAAGATCAATGTTGATCGATATCATGCAGGCCACCAGTGAATGGCTTTGATCTAAGATACTAAAATGTCAGATCTGTGGTTAAATTTTACCCACTTTGAAACGATTGCAATTGCAACGCTACGATCTGCCTTCAGTAGATCTTGACCACGCCTCCCTTGCGACACAGTTAAAATGGCCTTTTATTATATGTGGCTGCACATAGGGGGTTCATTTGTATACAAAATGCATTTTTTGGAGATGACCAAGTGGCCTCGCATAGGAGGTTGGCTGCTCCTAAGAGTGGGTGCTCACAGTAGGTTCTACTCACTACTGTATTGCCAATTATATTGCTATATTCACACTTTCTAAAGTCAAATTCTGACAGTATATATGCTGATGTTGAATACAATATCTCCACATATCATTTCATTACCAGAACTCACACTGTCATATAAAGTTAAAGGTAAACTGGACCTGCTCATTCGTGTGCCATTTCAACTCCCCGGGGTGCATACAGTCCTGCAGCTGTTTCGGCGCATTGAACTTATCGTACACATTGCCATCTCTGTCCTAACAGGTATTCATTTTTACCTGAGTCAAGTGAAGCATTTGAGAATGAAGTGTCTTGCCCAAGGATACAACATCTTTACAATGTCCCAATATTGAGAGGGAACAAACATTATATTTCTCTGAAAATCCTGCACCAAGCGAGATTCGAAACCGCACGGCAGGCAGCGACATCGGCAAAGCTCCGCGCTCTAACCACTGTACCATGTCCCTCTCAATAACAAAATGTCATATATCGACTAGTTAATGTCATATGTATACATTATAATAGCATGTTTTGGGAAATTAGTATCATATCTGAATACTAAAACGCCATATTCTGAAAATATAGCATCCTAGTGTGATAGTATACTGATAACATTTAATACAGTATACAATGATGTGGATGTAATATTTTTACACTACAGCTAGTGCACTATTATAGTATTATTCTTTTATTAAAGTAACACATCCTGACACTGTAGTGCTCCATCCCATCATTGTATGGCATAATGTGGAATATCCCACAATTGTCATTATATTTCCATATTATGGTAGGCCCCACTATAATATCATATATCGACACTATGCCATAACATGACATTTCAAGGTTTAAGACAAAAATCTACCATCATATAGTGACATTATAATGTCATGTGCCAGCATTGTGATGCTATATTTTAACATTAAATTTTAACTTTATGGTTTTATAATATCTTTTCTGTACGCTATAGTACTGTATCATAATTATATGCATGAAGATCTACTGACATAATGTATCATCCTGATACATTAATGACATATCGTGGCACAGATCTGTTAACTTTACTTATATACTATTTATCTGTTTATTAGGCAAGATGAAGCGGACATCTCGCAGCAAATATGTTTAAATCTTCTCTGTTTGTTGATATGAGTAATGTCATCCACCATACTATTAGTCAAGCATTGATAATAGCAGATTTAAATTAAAAGAAGCAGAGCAATTTGTGATCAGACTATACTATCCCTTTGTCATCAACTTTCATAGAAGTCAATTCACTTCCATAGTAAAAAGCAACATATCTTTAAAAAACAACACCCACACAGGACGACTTACCCGAAACCGTTTATTAGGGTCTGTGCTGTGCCCATATTGCTCCCCTTGGTATATCATCTCCAGAAGAATATGATTATCAGCCCAATTGAATTATGCAACTCATCAGTAGCTGATCCAGACGGAGCGGCGCCCTCCCTTCAGTTCCCCCCAAAAAACTACTAGTTTGAGCCTCCAGAAAGCACCATTTCAAGCCTTAGATTTTGATTTTTTCTGGGGAAGCATGACCCCGGATCCCTGTAAAGCACATGAGAGGATGACTGTGGTGTGTATTAGAAATTATAATAAACATACTGGCTTCATTTGCTGAATCCACCACTGCCCATCCCATGACATGTCAGCTAATGCCTACTTTATGCTTAGAGCTATCTACTTGTATATGTATTGCAAGCAAATGTATTAATTCGCGGGTGGGTTGTTCCTAATTGCTAATATGATAATATGGTTGATTCAAACATAGAAGCTCGATGTTTTACTGAATTGCCAACATTCTAATATGTTATTTATGTGTATGGTGCATATCAAGAGCATAGTATCGTGTTTCATACTTGAAGTGACAAACTATTTGCCACTAGTTTATCACATTTTATTGGTTTGTTGAGCCGATCGGCTTGCTTTGAAAATGTATTTGTTTTAAAAAGCTGATGCCACAGTATCTATATTTATGATAATTTTGTTTGGCCCCGGGACAAACTCCCCCAGGACAATTGCCCCCGGACAAATGCCCCCCGTGGACACAAGCCCCCTGGACATCAGCCCCCTGGCCAATCCCCCCCCCGTACCAATAGCCCCCCGGTCAAATGCCCCCCGTTTTTTAAAGAAGTTTTTTGCGAATACAAATGAACAAATTGTACATAAATCTGTGTACGTACATACATAGTATAATTCACACCTTCTCGCTCTATATATACACATTCATAACACCTATCCTGTTTCGTGCTAATTATGCTAATTGGCATGGCTTCATCACACCTGATATAATTCTCGCTAATGTACGGCATGGCTTCATCACACCTACCTTAATTCACATCTATCTTAGTTCTCGCTAATTTATTATTCGTTGTATTTTAAGTATATACGTGATATTCTTAATTAAATTACATAGCTAAGCAATATAAATTGCCTAAAAATATTTAATGTGTAATCAATAATTATATATTTACTGGCACCTGGAACTTGTGATATTATACCAAGATATTATTTGTAAATCACACCTTGTCGCTCAGCTAACACATGGCTTCATCACACCTATATTAACTCATATATACACTGTGCCATGGATTTCTTATGAGGAATAGCTCACAATCTATCATTTTGAGACATTATAATTATACATCGTGATTTTGAGACATTATGCTTGTACATCGTGATATGTACGTGAAATGTATTAAAAAAATATGTAAATAATAATAATTACTTTAAATAATGACTGTTGTTCAATAAACAGGTTTTTTTATATGTTTTTTTAAACTTCTTCTTAAAAAACGGGGGGCATTCGACCGGAGGGCTATTGGCACGGGGGGGGGGGGGCAAATGGCCAGGGTGATGATGTCCGGGGGCTTGTGTCCGCGGGGGGCATTTGTCCGGGGGGCGTTTGTCCTGGGGGTAATTGGCCTAGAACCCTGGCCTCCCTAACTTTATTTCTATGCATCTATTTTACATGTATTTGCATACATATTTATGTAACAGGTGTCATGTGTTATATACTATCGAGTTTAATATTATTATCTTGCATGCACAGTATATGATATATCACAACAAAGTAGTATCCTGCATATTTCATATTAATATCACCTTAAAATACTGGTTCTAAAAAGAGGCTGATCCTTGATCAATTGCTAAGATTTTACTTGTATAGGGGAAGCGATCGGTTTAACCGTTTACCATTTACAAATTTCGTTGTGATCCAATAACTTAACAAATGTGATTTATTTTATTATAAGCTACATTTTAAATGATACTGTGCATATATCTGGTCCATTCTGTGTCATTTTTAAAACGTTTTGTTTAATTGTAATAAATTATATTATTCTCATGGAATTTGTTTTTTGCGGTTTCGTAATAGATCGTATTTTGCCCCTCAAAAACTCATGCACACGCCTGCAAGCCGACAACCGGGTGCTAGTTATGCCCAGAGGTGCCCTTGTCATGCTAAAAAAGGTTTTCGGTATGCACGCTCAAGTGGTGATGAAACCCTCCTTGGCCACCTCTGGCCAACTGACTAATAACGTTGCAGGTGGTTAGTAACTATACACAGTGATGGTGTTATTCAATTCAATTCAATTCAGTTTATTTATTTATGCTAGAAACATGCATACATGCAAATAATTATAAAAATGCAAAGGAGACCTGCTAAAGGCATATGACAAGCCGCTTCCATGCAGGCCACCCTTCAATAAATTAATTATTGTTTCTGAAAAAATACAGCATACGTCGCGGGGAAGACGGAGAGACAAAAAGACGGCCAATAATAAAATAGTAACATTGATGCGGAGGGAGAAGCAGACACATACGAGTGTAGTCTATGTATCAACACAAATTAAATAGATTATGAACGTTGGCGGACTGCATGGATATAAAATATAATAATACGATCTTATATAATAACCTTCACCTTGACCAAAAATAGGGCCAAAGAGGGCCAGCGTCCAAAGTGCACCGTGTATTACGAAACAGCAAATTTTGAAAATATATAGCAGTTTGGTATTAAACATATTGAGTTGTGTGCATTTACAAGAAATCATTTAAGATATACTGAAAATCCTTTTCGACTATAAGTTTTTATTTTATCTGTTATAATGCTGCTTGATATATTTAAAATATCCGAAATACAAAAAGGCATACATTTTTAGCAAATATATGTTTTACTCATGCAACTGAGTAGTTTCTTTTTTGTCTGATGTTATGATGGTAAACTACTGGTTGTAAAAATGAAAACATGTTAATGAAATATGCAGGTAAATTGTTATTTATCAAGGCAAAACAAAACGTTAACAGTTGAAGCTTAAACATACGATCAATTTTAAGCACATTTAGCTTCTTAAAAAGGGGCTCGCTGTGAGAGAGGTAACCACTCGAACATATAATTCGCATGGCTTTCTTCTATAATTTTAATTTTTTTCCTGGTTGAAACCCCAGCATTTAAGACCATAAACCTATGTGGTTTAATCAACCCATTATATATGGTTAAAATAATTTCAGAAGGAGCCATGTGTTTTAAGCCGGTACATAACTCCTATAATATTTAAAATTTTAGCAGCTATTTTGTTTATGTGTGAATCCCATTTGAAATGCTTTTGTATTGTTAACCCTAAAAAAATAAATTCATCAGCAAATTCTATTTTGATATTTTCAATCTCTATATTTGGTATATTGAGTTGTTTTTGAGGCATATAAAATACCATGAATTTGGATTTTTTTATGTTGATTGAAAATTTGTTCAACTTTAACCAGTCTGCAACTTTTGTTAATTCTAAATTTTTAATTTTTGGAAATATAATTACCAAAAACATCCAATGTGGAGTTTCAAATAGTATTATCAGCATAAATAATCATCATTAACAGTTTACTAGCGGCATGGCATAAATCATTAATATATATGATAAATAGAAGAGGGCCCAATATAGACCCTTGAGGCACACCAGTGGATATACGATACATATCAGAATTAGTTTTATCATAAGAAACATATTGGATTCTATTTTGTAAATAGTCTTTAAAAAGTTTTAACTCTACTGACTTTATACCGTAATGATTTAATTTCTGAAGTAAAATAACGTGATCAAGAGTGTCGAATGCCTTTGAGAGATCTAAGACAAAGGATATCGGTATTTTGCCTTTATCAAGGTCTTGTGTGATTCTATCAATTAGTTCAATCGATGCTAACTCAGTAGAATGACCAGCCCTAAAACCATACTGACTGTCATATTAAAGTTTATGTTCATTTAAATATCTACTCAATTGTTTGAAAATTAGTTTATTCTAAATTGCTAACTTGTTTATAATAGGTAAACATGTTATAAAGATGTAGAATACGACTGATATCAAGAACGTGTACCGGACACTGTCGTGAAGTGCACCCTCGGTGTATATGAACAATTATACACTCTTGTGTATCAATTTGTTCATATGGAAGTGACAGTTAATATACCAAAAGACTTTACATTCACAACGGTGTAATTCAACATAGATCTATATAATTATGTTCTTGGGTGAGCTAATGACTTTGTTCAGTCGACCTTATTTGGATGTGGATATGCCTTTTTTTCAGCTAAAAATGACATTTTTTTATGCCTTTTTTCATGGAAGTGTCTATTGCCACAGTACTGTGGCAATAGCAGAGCGAATCACTATTTTCACCAAACCAATCAGAGGCCATCATACATTTTTGCATGTGGAGTGGGAGGGCTGAGTGGATTGCCGCCATTACACCGTCGTAATGTTGATCGGAATGCCATTTAGGTGAATTTTCGGCTGCCGAAAATGTTCTATCTTGGACATTATCGAGCGAGAGACACCTTCAAGTAAGTAATGTGATACTTTCAGCCAATCCTGTCTTATGTTGTAGGCCTAGGCCCTTTGTGCACACGATTTTACCATAATGTGTGGCTATGAACTGCTCTCGAAAACGCAATTCGTATTACCCTTGACTATGTTTATCCAAGGTCACAGTGCTGTGTCAATAAGATTCTCACTAACCCTCTACATGTACAAGGCCTTGCTGCCACACTGCTGTGTCAATAAGGGTTCCCACTACCCCTCTGCATGTACAAGTCCTTGCTGCCACAGTTTTGTGTCAATATTGTTTTTTACTACCCCTCTACATGTACAAGTCCTTACTGCCACAGTGCTGTGTCAATAAGGGTCATTACTACCCATCTACATGCACACGTCCTTGCTGCCACAGTGCTGTGTCAATTATATTTTTTACTACCCCTCTACATGTACAAGTCCCTGCTGCCACAGTGCTGTGTCAATAATGTTTTTTACTACCCTCTACATTTACAGGTTCCTGCTACAACAGTGCTGTTTCAAAATTTGTTTTTTTACCACCCCTCTACATGTACAGGTCCTAGCTGCCACAGTGCTGTGTCAATAAGGGTTCTTAATACCCCTCTACATGTGTAAGTCCTTGCTGCATAGTACTGTGTCAATAACGTTTTTTTTACTACCCCTCCACATGTACAAGTCCTTACTGCCACAGTGTTTTGTCAGTAAGGGTTCCTACTACCGCTCTACATGTACAAGTCTCTACTGCCACAGTGCTGTGTCAATAAGGGTTATTACTATCCCCCACGTGTACAAGTCCTTACTGCCACAGTGCTGTGTCAATAAGGGCTCCTACTACTCCTATACATGTACAAGTCCTTATTGTCACAGTGCTGTGTCAATAACGGTTCTTACTACCCCTCTACATGTACAAGTCCTTACTACCACAGTGCTGTGTCAATAAGGGTTATTACTACCCCTCTACATGTACACGTCCTTGCTGCCACAGTGCTGTGTCAATAAGAGTTCCTACTACCCCTCTAAATGTACAAGTCCTTACTGCCATATTGCTGTGTCAATAAGGGTTCTTACTACCCTCTACATGTAAATTACTTACTGCCACAGTGCTGTGTCAATATGTATTCCTACTACCCCTCTACATGTACAAGTCCTTACTGCCACTGTGTTATGTCAATAAAGGTTATTACTACCCCCCTTACTGTCACACTGCTGTGTCAAAAAAAATACTACCTACTTTTCATCTTGTCCACATACTAAAAAGACACTTGCTTAAGGGGGTGTCGCTATAGAAATGTACATACATTTGTGTTTTATGATCCGTTAGCCTAAAGTATTATGCTTTTTTCAGGTTGTGTTTTCTCAGTATGATTTCATCCTGATGCCAGTGTGATGTGTCATCAGCGACAAAGATATTATGAAGCACGTTTCAATGAGCCATTGTGTGGCTACTGGTGGCTGATACAAAACATAACACGATAGGAGTCATTGCTTTTATGAGAGGGGGATATGAAAAAATAGAAATTGTTATTAAACGATGGAGGTTTGTAACATAAATGCGAGGTTGTGAATGCAAATGCATATAGGTTATACAGCTGCATACTCTGTATTCATTTTAGCTAAACAATTAAATGTCATCGTGGTATTTACGAGCGTTACTTTTACATTCCTAAGTTTCTTTACATTCCTAAGTATATTGCGATTTCAATAGCCGAAATTGTTTTTTTGTTGAATTTTAAATAATAACCAGTTCACTGACAAGTTGTTCAAAAATGGTTGAACAAAATAAAAATGGCTGATTTATCGCACAAAATGGCCAATTTTTGCTTGTTTGTAGACACAATAACTTGCCAAATTTGTCATGTTTATTCATTTTTTTCACTAATATTTAAATATGTGCAATTTTGCTTCTATGTCTTTTCAGAACGCTGAAATGATCAGCAGACACTTCAGACTATGATCACTGGGGCAGCTCAGTTTAACGGCGTCTTAACAACCAATGAATAAATATATTTTTTAATGAAACTTTCTTTTGCATAATATTAATCAAGGTTGCTACGACTTGAAGTTGGGACATGGTAGGGCACAGCACTGTGATAGCAAGGAATTCAAACTATAAAGAGATCTGCGTATTACGACAACACTGCGGACTGTCTGTGTACAGGTGTAGTAAGAAACATTATCGATGAATGAATACAACATAGAGCTATAGAAGGGTAGTGAAAAAATTATACTGACACTGCACAGTGATAGCAGAACGTCTGGGTGTAAAGGTGTAGTAAAAACAGTTATTGACATGACAGTGGCATATAGAGGATTGATAAGTGTAAATAAATCATACAAAACGTTATTGACACACCACTATGGCAGCAAGGGCATATGGGTGTAGAAAGACAGGACTGAACCTTATTGACACAGAACTGTGGCAGTGAGGACTTGTCAATGTAGACATGCATAAACCTTATTGTCACGGCATTGTGGCTACAAATATTTAAAAGGGTAAGAAGAGATTAAGAAACCTTATTGACATCGTACTGTTATAGCAACTACGTATGGGTATAGAGGGGCATTGGAAAACGTTATTGACACCGCCCAGTTGTAACAAGGACTTGTAAGTGTATAGATAGTAAGAAGCCGTAGGCCTGTTTAAACAGAATTGCGGTAGAAAGGACTCGTATGTGTCGACGGTAATGTGGTAGCAAGGACTTGTGGGTATGACCAGATGAATAGTTTTATTGACACAACAGAGTGGTAGCAATGACTTGTAAGTTTAAAGAAAGTAACAAAAACATCATTGACACCGTATTGTGATAGCAAGGTGAACACAAAGAAGGTTTGGCAAAAGAGGAAAACGTTTGAAGAAAATTGGTGAATTTTTGGTGAAGATTTTAGGAATTTCGCAAATTTGTCAAATAGTCTCCAGCCCGGTGGGATCCCCCTTATTTGTCATCAACTACTGTCACACCAAGCATATTTCTTCCATCTTTTTTAATAGCCATATATTCGCCGCCCTGGTTAGGTCCCTGATGGAATAACAGATATAATGGACAGTATGACTAGCATTGAGCGTTATTAAGCACAAGGGAACCAACCCACAAGGAAGTAATTTTCTGTAAAATGAACTTAAAGCTTGATGAACTGTGTTAATTCGGGGAATATAATGAGAGTTGTTTGCATGGAATTATTAGAATATTGGTTTGAACATGTACTCTAAGGAACATTTTTGTGAGTGTGTTGATGATAGCGTATGAGGTGCAGGCGTTCAAATTGTCGTGGTTCTGTTGTTAAAAATGATGAATCGCGTATTCCAATTTCGGACAATGGAACCAACCCACATTTCAATGTCCATTCCTCAATGAGATTCTCATTTTAAGACTATATACATTTGTCCCTGCATTTTGATGAAAACATTGGAAATGGAATAATTTTTAGCTTATATATATTATATGACGGAATTTTACGTATTTGACCGAAACGTAGCGTGATTGGCCTCACGCAGCCAGGGATGGAATTTCGAATCCTGTGTCTGGAGGGCAGTGTAATCTCACCATTTTTAGGAGGTTCTCACCGCCGAGTTTTGCCTATATGTACAAAGGTGGCCTAAATCTTCCATCATTCATTCACACATTGTGGCATAGGACCTATAAAATGTGATGCGGGCATCCGTCCCTGGCGCTATATGTGTAGTAACATGATGAACTATGACAAGTGACAACTAAAATCGCGAAATTGTGTATAGGGGAGAGGCGGGCAAAGGGGGCGGGTGGGCAAAGGGGGCCATTAATGATATTTTAATTGTGACATGTTTTATGAAATATTAATGACGTCATTGTTATGAATTATGAACATGTGTATACAAAAAACATAAATAGACATCTCATACATATTTCAGATAGAAATAATAGACGATAGGGAGTTGAGGGCAACAATCTTATGAATATAAGCTTATATAATTGTATGAATCTCTTGATGAATTTATGTGATTTCTTCTGAAAATCTATTGTTTTGTGTGGTACAGACAGACAGACAGATATTTTATTGACAGAAATAAAAGTCATTACAGATTTATTTGTCATAGTAATATGAGAGATATATGTACATGTATATACAAGAATGTTAGTTTGTTAAAATCATATATGACAATATACATGGTATGACAAACAACTAAAATCATGTTAGGTGGCATTGCCATAATAAAAACTGGGTATTTCAGTAATATAAATGACTACTTCTTAAAATAAAATTAAAAGGCATAGCCAAGATAACATGGGGGTCTATCATTTTGTTTCCCGCACCAAAACCAGATATAAAATAGCTACTATGTATAACATACTAATTATATATAGTAGCAAAAAAACACTCTGGAAAGCGTAGAAACTAAAAATATATACAAGTGCGTAATTTTGCTACAGTAGCTGGAGTATGAAATAAGACAATGGTATAAATTATATGGTATTTAAAATATATATATATATATAATATAAAGCAATACAATTAATGTGGCAATCCGCGAAACAGGTAGCTCCGAGCCATGTGACCATGCAAGCACAGTCGCTATGAACTCGGAGATTCCCTGATATTGACTAGTGGTGTAAACTTAACAACGTAATAACAGTACTACTACCGAAACACAATATATACATACTAATAAAAGTCTGACATTGTGGTTTGTCGACTGCCAACAAAGTATAGCATCAGAACCATCCATATTATCGAGTGTTGCAGACTTAGTGATGTAATAACAATGACAATTACGGATAATAATTATGTGTGCCATTCACGCAGGACATGGCACTCACAAAATAACATTAAAGTTTATTTAATTAACTAGTGATTTATTACCTATATGGCCCTCACACAAAAAAACATTACAGCTTATTTTAATTCACTATATTGTTTATTTCATACCATTTCACTCACGACCTAGTTAGTACCACATACTCGGAGTTACAATCGAAGAAAAACATTCCCGACCTCATAGATGAAATCAGTTGACTTAGCAACTCTGAAATCCTCCATAAGGCACCACCTCGTCTGATAACAAAGGCGACGGAAACGTCCCTAACCGGCCCCAAAAAGCCAAATAATAAATCCGAGAGCAACAGCCGTCCTGATATGTGGTAATACCCAAGTCAGATCATGAAAGCATGATAATATGGACAATATCGCGATAGGTGACTTTGATTTATTATACTATTTATTATACAGCTTATTTTAATTCACTATATTGTTTATTTCATACCATTTCACTCACGACCTAGTTAGTACCACATACTCGGAGTTACAATCGAAGAAAAACATTCCCGACCTCATAGATAAAATCAGTTGACTTAGCAACTCTGAAATCCTCCATAAGGCACCACCTCGTCTGATAACAAAGGCGACGGAAACGTCCCTAACCGGCCCCAAAAAGCCAAATAATAAATCCGAGAGCAACAGCCGTCCTGATATGCGGTAATACCCAAGTCAGATCATGAAAGCATGATAATATGGACAATATAGCGATAGGTGACTTTGATTTATTATACTCATTTTTTTAACAATTATTTGTTTAAAACAACCATAGATAAATTGCGCTAGTGACTTCACCACTGTTATGTCTCTAGATGTTATAATTTGTAGAAACATTTCATTTGTCGGCTGTATATTGATAGTTGCGGTTACAGAGTTAAACAAGATTTTGCGTTCATTATTCATAGCGTTACAGTGGAGAAGAAGATGTATTTTGTCGTCAATTTCGTTTAATTCACACCTTGTGCATATTCGCTGGTTTATTGGAGTGATTGGATTATTGTATCGTCCTCTTTCTATATTTAGATCATGTGAGCGCATTCGGTATCTCGCCATTGATGTTATGAGATGGTTACCCCTTGTGTGTAAGATATATGGTTCAACACAGAAATATTTTTTTACTAATGCATATGTGCGCAGCTTACTCGAACTATCAATATCTTTTCTCCATTGCTGTGTAAATATTCTAACAATTGATTCTTTAAATAAAAGCATGAATTTATTTGTATCCCCAATATTCTGTGATTCCCAAATTTGATCAAGCCCGGCTCGTTCGAGGACAGAGCGAATACGGGAATACCAATTCGTGAAGCCAATGCCATCTAGCTCAAGAAGTATATTGTAGGCATTTCTGACTGGATGGCTCTGAGATAGAATTCTGAGTTTTAGAATTCTACACCAATATTTTACGGCTTTTATGTGTTGTCGGATGATCAGTGGAAATCGTCCCGTGTCCCCATATATTGCAGGTGTAGGTGTTTGCTTTCTAACTCCAAGTGTAGATTTAATAAATTTTAGATGGATTTTTTCCAGATCGTTAACATCATCGCCTGTGTACCATATATCACTTCCATATTCTAGTATGGGCAATATTTGACAATCAAATGCCTTGAACGCAATAGTGGGTGACAATTTACCGACCACAGGACGGGACTGTTTACGTAGAGAAAAAATTGCTTTCCCAGCTTGGGAAGCAAGATGAGAAAAAGTTTCTTTTAACACGTTATTAGCAGACATGGTGCTGTACACCACACCCAGGTATTTATATTGTTCAGCTTTTTCTATAATGTTATCACCATAGTGGAAGCTTCCGTGTACTTTTGTGTAACGCTCATTAAAGATTAGAACTTTTGTTTTAGGAATGCTTACTATGATATGCCAAAGGGAAGCATATAGATACAGAGCAGTTAGCTGTTTTTGTAATCCCTCAGCAGAATCTGAAAAAAGGACAAGGTCATCTGCAAATAACAGATATACCATTAGTAAGGTGTCCACAGGGATACCTTGATCTTGGTCAAATGTTGCGGATATGTCTTGTAAAAATTCCGTGAAAATTTTTGGGACTGAACATACCGCCTTGTAGAACCCCATATTCGCTTTTTAATATGTCACTGATACGCGAGTCCCATTTAACACGACACTCTGCTTTAGAAAACATGCTTCTTATTACGTCTAGCAAATTTCCGTCTATTCCCCTGTTCAATAATGTAGTATAATGCTGTTCTATCAATATAGTCAAATGCTTTTGTGAAATCGACAAAGTATGTATACAGGGGTTAAGAAAGACACCTTTGTTTATCTATGATGGCACATAGTATGAATATATTGTCCGTAGTTCGCGAATTGCTTTTAAAACCAGCTTGATAAGAATCATTATCATTACACACTTCGTTTTTAAATGAGAGTCTGTTATTAAGTATAGATTTCAAATAGTTTCCCAATACACGGCATGACTGTGATTTCCCTGTAATTATCTAGAACACCATGGTCCCCCTTTTTTTAGACAGGGTGGATTATACCGGTAGCCCATCTAGATGGATATTTCCCATTGGTAAGCATGGTATTGAACAGCAACTCAAATGCTGGCAATAGTTCATTACATCCATATCTGTAAAATACGGCAGAAATACCATCTACACCCGCTGCTTTCTTGCATTTTAAATTTTTAATTGCCTTTTTAATTTCTTCTGCAGTTATGAGACTGTTTAGGAACTGTGTCATATTAAATTTATCGTGCTCTATATTATGTTTAAATGAAGTAACTTGCTTTATAATATTATTCATGTGTTCATAATCAAAATAATCCACATGTGGTGGGTAGACTTGTTGTTCAAAGTATTTCACAAAGTCTGCCAAAGTAGGCCCTGTAGTAACATTTCTAGGATTTAAAGATTTCCAGAATTTCCAATAGGAATTAGGATCTTCCGTTCTCATATTTTCCAGCTCACTAAGTTTGGCTTGCTGGTATTGTCTTTTCTTTCTTTGGCTTAATTGCTTATATTGTCGTGACATTATATTATATTCACCATGTCGTGCGTTAAAGTCTCTCTGTTTAGCAATATTATTAACAACATACGTCAAGGATTTACATTCTTTATCATACCAGGGGTTAGAGGGGAAATTATTTTGAGTGTTCTTTCTTTGCTTCGAAATATGTTTCCTTGCGCGGAAAAATGGCGAAATTACATTTTCTATCATACCATTGAACATGTCACATAGAGTGTCAGTATTACACCCATTGATGACGGCACACAGCATTTCCTCAAATGCATGACACGTTTGCTCATTTCGTAAAGCTAGTTGATATTCTTGCTTCTTCTCGTCTTGCCATATAAAAACATTAGAGCAAGAAGCTTTGTCATTTACACAGGTATCTATTTTTAATGGGCTGTAATCATCATGATCATCGAGCTTAGTATTTGAAATATTGAACTGTATGGGACAATGATCTGATTCCACCAATGTCGGTAAAACTTCAAATTTGCTGATTATGTTATCTTCATTTAAAATCAGTCTATTGTGCTTGAACCATTGGGAGAGTAGTATGTAAAGCGGCCGATACCATTATCATTATACATCCGCCCATTGGCTATTTTGAAACCTGTGTTTATAAAAAACTTTAGTAAAAGTTGGCCGTATTTGTTAATTACTTTATGTTCATTAGAACGTTGATTTGGAACATTTACATTGGTATCTATTACCCCAGCTTCATAGCCTGACCAGTTCGGCTATTAAAGTCTTCACATAATAGGATGTGGTGCGTTTCTATATACCTAGCCACTTCCTCTTCTAGCATAGTAAAATAATCATTTCTTACACCAACATATGTTGAGTTTGCTGGTGGTATATAGGTACACCCAATTTTAATGTCTGTAGCTAATGTTAACCATACCAAATAGTCATAGGTATGGTCTATCCTAGTTAAATTTGCATATTTATTTGAAATAAGTATGCCAATACCAGCAGAAGCTTTACAGGCATTTTTGTGTTTGAGTTTTCTACTTACATGGTGGAATTTATAACCAGGTATTGCCAATGTGAAATCATTCCCTTTCATTGTTTCTATGAAAAATATTATATCGTAGTTGCGGATAAATGTAAATAGATCAGGGTCTGTCATGTTGTTACCTAGACCATTAATGTTCCATGACAGCACGCGTATTTTACTGACCTGATCATTGTTAATTACTCTATTCACATCTGTTATGCTCGAGTGCTGATTGTATTTGCTGTCCCTCCTCATTTAAGTGGATTCTACCACGATAAAGGTGTTGTTTTTTCACGGGAGTGGGCAAATAGTCAGCGTTGGACAATTTTGCACATATTTCACGTATGTGACAATTTATGTGGTGAATGTGGGCATTATTTTTGTTCTGTTTTCTAGGGGGGGATTTCAGCCACGTAGAAATGTGTGTTTTGGAATCCCTTCATTTTATCAGCCAGTCTGTTAATATCCTCCTTTACCTTGTTTAATGACCCACTAATATCGTTCGTACCGAGATGGAGGACAACAGCATCGGTGTCCTCACATATATATCCTTTTAATCGAGGAATCAAGTGCTCTATTCTCATTCCAGATGTTTTATATACACATACGGCATCTGGGTTGTCAAGTTTTGGTTTTAATTGTTTGGCTAGTCCGCGCATATTAGAGTCACCAGTGATACACTTTTTTTCTTTGATTTGACGACGGGGATCTGGCTGGTCACGTTTGCATTATCGTTTTTGCCGGATAGGTCATTGATGGTTTGTGTTAAATCACTGCTGTTACTGTTGCTGGTGGTGCTGCTACATTCTGTAGAACTACTGAGCCCATTATTTTTCTCATCGTTTTTGACATTTTGGTTGTCTAAATCCTTTTTATTTGGTTGTCTTTTATCTATTTTGGTGCTTTTTTTAACTGTGCTTATTTGTCTGGTTTGTTTTTTCTGATTTTTATTTTCTATCACTTTCTGGCCTTTCGTCGGTGTAGCTTTAGCACAAGTATTTACTGCTGTCCGTGTTTTAATGTTATTCTTTGATCTTGTAGCACCCACAGTTTCCCATGCATTATCGTTATCATCTATTTCATTTTCTATGAAAGTCACTTTCTTTTCATTTTTATTAGGCCTATTCTGATTGGCTTTCTCAAGCTTTTGTTCTAGGCGAGTGATTTCTTTTCGCATCATTATTTTTTCTGTCATTAGGCTATCGCGTCCATCGATGAGTTTAATATTCTCTTTTCTCTGCTTCATGCTTCGTTGTCTAGTCATTACTTTAGTCAGGAGATCCCTTTGGGGAGAGATAATATGCTAAATTCCCCACCTCTACCCCTTGGGCAATGGGAGCCAGGGCGAAGGGGGTCAGGCCATTTCAATACAAAGACGATACAGCATGGCCCCCTTTGCCCGCTAACTTTCAATGGGTACATATGTCACACACTAATCCCAGTGAACGAATGTATTTAATATATTACTTAGTATTATGTCCAACAACACATGTCACCATATACATCAAATGAAAGGTTTTTTTCATATCTGTTTTATTAGGCTCACTTCAATGTACACACTTGTGTATCAAAATAATAAAAAGTACCAAGGTGGGGGGGTGGCCCCCTTTGCCCAATGCGCTGGCCCCCTTTACCCAAGCTATTGGGCAAAGGGGGCCACTTTGAGAGCAAATCTATTTGGCCCACAATTAAAATAAGGTATCTTTGAAATACCAAGTAAGTCTGTTATATGTATCTACACTGCATGTACCTCACATAAAACAGTCATTGGTTTTATAGTTCGAATATTTGACAAGTCGCTTATCTTTTACAACAATAAAATGCACCTTATTCGCCTTCGTTCATAATATACCCTATATATGAATCTGCATGGCATGTAAGTTATTGAAGATATTTTATTATGATGGGCCTAAGGCTATCATTGATAACATTTGCATGTTATATAAATATACTTCATGGGAAACTGCGCTTACTCGCTATGTCACTGTTGGAATAGTTAATAAAACACGAATATACTTATGCTAAAATATTAAAAATTCTGTCTTCCATATTTCTCTGTCAGAAGAATGAGATCAAACATACCATAGGTAATACTAAAATGTAGGCTATTCAGAACACTTCATCCTTGCTATTTCATTGTCAGACGAACGTGATTAAAACACGAATATTCAATTTTCAAATTAATAAACACTGTTGCAAACTCTTTTTAAGACCGCGAACCATTATGTGATGTCCTACTGTTAAAACACACATTGCAATAAAGATCACATGAACATTAGAAATATAATTGCTGTTAACATATAAGGTTAACATCAGAATCTAAATCACTGGAACCTGGAGCAAAATTATCGTTTTACACAAGGGAACCAACCCACATAAGGTGGCAAATGATAGTTATTTATTTAAAACTAAGTATTGTAATGAAATATATCATGATTAAAATAAAACAATGTAATAATAAAATAGACGAGGATCACTCAAATTATAGTTGATGCTACTTCTTGTAAAATAAAATACTATTCAAATAACTGACACTTTTTGCATTGTTAATTTCGGTAAAAAGAACCAACGTACACAAATAGCAAAGTGATTCATCAGAAAAGATGTATCGCATTACCTGTTACGTACAAATAATTTTATGAACATATGTTGCATAATTGATAACAAGATATTACACTGCTACTTTTTAGAACAATCTGAACAGCTTATACAGCTTTTCGAATTTTCATGTGTGGGTTGGTTCTGTTGTGCAAAACTCAGAATGGCTCATTTGTCGTTTGTGGTTTGGTCCCAACTCGCTAGGCGGCGTGAAATTTCGTTCAATCGTCTAGGTCAATTTTTTTTAATGACGACTGGTGTACTGGCGACGTCATTAAACAAAAATCTCATTTTTTGTGGTCATGTGGTTTGGTTCCCTTGTGCTTAACAACGTCCAATTTTAAGTCTGGGCCAAAAAATGGCTATATTCATGATTGCAGCATGTCAAATAATCAGTATACTCGTGTTTTATACAACAGCCACTAGTGATGCCTGGTAACTAATTTAGCTTTAACTGCAATATGTCTAGATACAGTATACAGGACCCCCCTCCCGTTTGCCATTTCGCCATTGACAGGGGCTGATCCAGGATTTGAAAGAGGGGGGGGGCGTGGAAATTTGGGACAAGATTTTTTGGCATATCTCGGCCAATTTAGGGGGCTTTTTAATGAAATTGGCACAAAAAAGGGTGGGCGTGCGCCCCCCTCTCTGCATCCGCCCCTGATTGAATATAAAAGAATAGATTTAGTGATCAGATATTAATAACTGGCGAAAATCATGGCGACAATGTTTTGCTGCTGCCGCTATGACACAGAAACGGGTGGACGGATCGAGATATCGCGATATCTCGATCGTTTATTTATTAATTTCGCTGACAATTTGTAGAGCCTTTTGACTAATATAGATTGCTCACAGCCTAAGTTTTTAGAAAGATAGAATGAGAAATGAGCTAACCACGACCCAATTAAAATAGCCAATTAAATGCCAATTTGTCAATCGAAAATTACGATGTCGGCGCAACAGACGTCGCTTTGTCGATCGCGATATCTCGGCCGTTTATTTGTCAATGTCGCTCAAAATTGATTAAGCCCTTCTATGACTACCATATGCCTTGGCTGGTTGCCCTTTTTGCAAATAATTACCAAAACATTTTTGTCAACGCATAGGGCCTCGGCCAGCGAGTTATAGATTTGGCTAAAGGATTTCTTATTTTGTCTAATTACTTGGGTAATAATTTCTATGAGCTTCATTATATATATGTCGTAGGCCTACACCGGCATACTCCTGTGCAAGACTAAAGGCAGTATCTGCTTACTCCTTGTAAATTAGGCATATACTGATTTTTGGCTTTGCAGATTAACATATGTAATTATTATTTTGTAACAATAAAATAAACTAGTAGTCTCTACGTTAACAAGTACATGTACTGTCATCCTATAGGCCCTATGTCTTTTTCTAGACGCTAGTTCCCTAGGTACAAACGGACTTATCCCGACATTAGACTTGCGCATGCCTACTGCCGGGGCCTACTGCCAGCGTGGTACAGTAGGCCCGCGCCCCATGGTAGGCCTACTCCACGAAGTGGGAATATCAGGTTGTTCACTTGTTCTTATTTATTATTTATACATTAATCTTGACAATATCATGGATATTGTCACCAAGTAGCAGTGTATAAGCCTCCTGAGGCAATAGTCCGGGGGGGGGGGGGGGGGAATACAGTGAAAAATAGTGAAAAATACACGCATTCTATAAATAGAACTATGCCTACAAATTTGTCATGCATATATGAGCATGTATCATGAACACTTAGGCCTATATATCAGTATATATAGTGACTTAAGCTTAGAGAACTAACATTTATCAACATGGGGGACCTAAATTCAAAAAGGCGCTTATGTTCATGATGTTACACAATGTTGAAGTAGGTCTACTCAGTGCCCTCATTATCGTTATTGTACCACATATTAAGATATATTATCTGTGCCGTAAGGGAGATCTGGGAACTATCAATATGGTAACACATACTACTGGTATGCCTACTTAGTGCCCTCATGGAACTCTCACTAACACATGTATATTATAACATAAATACTCAGTGACCAGTCGGAATTATCACTACCACATTGTCACAACATAAAATAGTCAGTGCCCTCAGCTGATTTGACCTTCATATGATCTGGCCATGACCTTAGAGTAGCACTCGTATGTCCAGCCATAACCGGTCACATTGTTTACTTGGGTTGGGCTTCATCAGATGTAGTTAAAGTAGGTCTACTGGTCATTGGTCAGATCATAGCTATCAAATGTTGTTTTTTATCCATTACTGACATAGGGGTCTATCAGACTTTTAAAATAGTGATTTGATGGGGGTAAAACCCCTTCAACCCTTACATCACCCCCTGTAACCTCTTGTGGCGTTTCGATATAGCTCCTTGCTGGGGTTTAGGCGGGTCTTGGCCATCATAAACATCTGAAGTGAACAGATTGGAAAAAACAAGCTATTTTTACCCGTTTTGAGCTGATTTGACCTTGCTGTAACTTTTAAATGACCTTCAGATGACCTAGCCATGACCTGAGTTGACACCCCTAGAGGCCCAACCACAACCCATGCCATCATGTTTACGTGGGGTGGGCTTTATCTTATTTATTTAAAATAGGCATGCTGGCCATTGGTCAAAATAGAATAATCAGTGTGTTATTAGGTCCATTTCTACCATGCCAGACAGAGGTGACATAATGGTGATATAATGGGGTATGACCCCTTAATCCTTTTGGGGCGTTTCTATGTATAGATCTGTGCTGCGGTCCAGATGGCTTTCAATCTTAATTGACTTCTCAGGTGAACCTGTGAACAGCATCATAGAAAAAGCAACAAAAGCAATTTTCACTTGTTTTGAGCTGATTTGACCTTGCTGTGACTTTAGGATGACTTTGTCATGACCTCCGGGTAACACCCATGTGAAGGCTAACCCAAGGCTAACCCATGTCACCATGTGTACTTAGGTTGGGCTTTATCAGATGTAATTAATGTATACTGGCCATTGGTCAAAACATAACAATCAGTGTCTTAATTAGGCCGTTTTGGTCCAAAGGGCGATTTGATTGAGGTAAAAACCCTCCAACTCTTATATTACCCCTATAACTTGGTATAGGTTGTTTTGGTATAGGTCGGTGTTGGAGTCTGGGTAGGTTTCAAGCCACCATAGACATCATGCACATAATTGTAGCAAAAATAACCAAAATAAGCTATTTTCAACGGTTTTGAGCTCATTTGACCTTGCCGTGACCTTGAGATGACCTTCACATGACATTGGGGTAACTCCACCATAGAACCTAATCCCAACCCATGTCACCATGTGTACTTAGGTTGGTTTCCGGCCGATTTATTGGAAGTTCTGGCCATCGGTCCAAATATATATTTTTAAATATTTTTGGACCATTTCGGCCTGAACAGACAGGGGTGACACAAGGGTGATTTGATGGGGAAAAACCCCTCCAACCCTTATATCACCCTGTATAACTTCTCTGGGTGTTTTGGTATAGGTCTGTGTTGAAGTCTAGGTTGGTTTCAAGCCATCATAGACATCTCAAGTGAACATAATTGTAGAAAAAACAACAATATTAAGCTATTTTCAACCGTTTTGAACTGGTTTGACCTTGTCGTGACCTTGACCTGACCTTGGCATGACCTTGGGGTAACTCCACTATAAAGCCTGACCCCAAACCATGTCACGATGTGTACTTGGGTTGGGTTCCGGCCGATTTATTGTAAGTGCTGGCCATTGGTTCATATATATATATATTTAATATTTTCGGACCATTTCTGCTAAATCAGACAGGGGTGACACAAGGGTGATTTGATGGGGGTAAAAACCCTCGAACCCTTAAATTACCTCTATAAACTCTCGGGGTGTTTTTGTATACGTCCGTGTTGAAGTCTAGGTAGGTTTCAAGCCATCATAGACATTTCAAGTAAACATAATCGTAGAAAAAATACAAAAATAAGCTATTTTCGACCGTTTCGAGCTGATTTGACCTTGCTCTGACCTTGAGATAACCTTAACATGACCTTGGAGTAACTCCCATATGAAGCCCAACCTCAACCCATGTCACCATGTGTATTTGGGTTAGGTTACGACAGATTTGTTAGAAGTGTTGGGCATTAGTCAAGATGTCTATTTTTAAAATATTTTTTGGACAAAAGCCCTTGCCAGTCACAGTGTGTAAATACCACATTTTGATACCACTCTAGAAAATGAGTGGTAAAAAAACTACTTTTAGGTGGCGATGGGCGCTAGGAAACCTTTTTGACACAGCACGTGGTAGCAAGGACTTGTATCATGTGTATATTGGGAAGGAACGTTATTGCCATAGCGCTGTGGTAGCAAGAACTTCTATGGATGGAGTAAGAGTAAGCTACTTTATTGAAACAGAGCTGTGGCAGCAAAGATTTTTAAATGTATAGAGACAGTAAGTAACGTTTTTGCCACAGCACTGTGGTAGCAAAGACTTATATGTTTAGAGAAAGAATAAGACACCTCACTGACACAGCACTGTGGCAGCACAGATTTAAAGTGTATAGAGACCACAAGACATGGTATTGCCACATCACTGTGGTAGCAAGGTCTTCTATGTCTAGAGAAAGAGTAAGATACCTTATTGCCACAGCACTGTGGTAGCAATGACTTATATGTGTAGAACAAGAGTAAGATAACTTATTGACACATCACTGTGACAGCATAGATTTTAAGTGTATAGAGATAGTAAGAAACGTTATTGCCACAGCACTGTGGTAGCAAGAACTTATATGTGTAGAAAAAGAATAAAATACCTTATTGACACAGCACCGTGGCAGCACAGATTCAAAGTGTATAGAGACCGTAAGAAACGTTACTCCCACAGCACTAGTGGTAGCGGTGACTTAAATGTTTAGACAAAAAGTAAGAAACCTTATTGACTCAGCACTGTGGCAGTAACATGTTTAAGTGTATAGCCACAGTAAGAAACTTTATTGCCACAGCACTGTGGTAGCAATGACTTTTACGTGTAGAGAAAGAGAGATATACGTTATTGACATAGCACTGTGGCAGCAACGATTTTAAGTGTATAGATACAGTAAGAAACGTTATTGCCACAGCTCTGTGGTAGCAGGGACTTATATGCGTAGAGAAAGAGTAAGATACTTATTGACACAGTACTGGGGCAGCACAGATTTTAAGTGTACAGATACAGTAAGAAACGTTACTGCCACAGCACAGTGGTAGCAATGACTTATATGTTTAACAAAAAGTAAGAAACCTTATTGACACAGCACTGTGGATAACATTGTTAACAGTTACACAGAACTGCTGTGGTGAGGATAATTAGCAACAGCGAAAAACTTATAGACACATTGATTCAGTAGCAAGGAACGACAAACAGTCAGCAAATACTTGCTCATGTACACGGACTGTAAGATACCTTATTGTTACAGTAATGTGGTAGCATGACCTCATCCGTTTAGATCTTTGAGCAGATTTTTTGATGATTTTAGCCTGGGCCAGTCCCTTTAAGATAAAATGTGACATCAACCAGAAAGATTTGACGTCAATTTTTAATAATTTTCACTCACTTGAAGTTGTGGATCGCGTCAGCGAGACACAACTTCAAGTGGGTGAAAATTTCAATTGAATAGTTCGGCGGTTAAAGGGTTAATACAAATGCATGAGGAAAAAGTATACAGTGACCGTCTACCTCAGTGCTCCCACGTCACAGATTCCATGAAAAAGTTATGTTTATGTATGATTGAAAAATTATATCGCATGACACCACGTACCATTCTGCCATGTCAACTTTTTCAGTACGGGGATCGATTTTAGAAGTCGATCCACGCACTGAAAGAGCAATATATATTAAAGACTACCGTAGACCCGTAACATATTTATTCAAATAAAGCTAGAAAAGGTAACTAAGACATCTGTGATGATTTCAAATAAAAAAAAAGTTGATTCCCATGCTTTTTACAAAAACATGTCGGCGCTGTAAAGAGTAACTCTCCAAGTAAGTAGTTCGTATCATGTGAATAGCTACTGAAAACAACAACTGATTCCTGAACATTAGAAATAGCGGCGATCCTTGACCAATACTATCTTAAAATTAGAAAAACAATTAAACTAGACGTTCAACCAGTAAACACTGAAAATGGTCTGATACTTACAATAAATTGGGAAATGAATGTGATAATAAAACATAGAAACAAAGGCAAAATATTACATGAAAGAGTGCTAAATAAAAATGACCTCAAAATCTTGACAAAAATATGTCATGATCTCGGATCTAAAAAAAATCGCTATAAATCGATACAATAATAAGAAAATAATTAACAATAATTTTAATTTAACAAAAACAAACAATAAGCGATGTTTTTAAGCCACATTTTAATAATAGATACACCTAATATTAACAGTACTGATTTTACCGGCTGTGAGAAGTTTTGAAACAGCTCACGGGGACGTTTTACAAAAGATTTAAATGTATTATTAATATTGCTCCCATGTATTTACAAGATATGTTTCACCCAAATCTAATAATCATACTTATTTGTTAAGATATACCGGGACTGGTCAATTATAGCAGTTCAGAATCTAAACTTCGACATTTTTTTGTTTTGTAATACATGAACATGTTAACAGCTACAATATTTATGTATATCTACATCAATATGAGTTGCCCAATTTTCAACATGTTTAAAGCTTTTAAGTTTTAATTTGAATTGTCCTGTAATCATATTATGTTTATATGCATGCATTTATCCATTATCATGTTTACATTTTTGTATAATTATATGATTTTTTGCCGACGCGCGAAAGCTAAATGGTTCATCCTCTATAAGTAAATACTATTATTAATATTACTACTATCATTACGGTTGTTTATCTTTGCTGTCAGGATTGGCGCAGCCAGGATGTTTTAACCCTTTAACCGCCGGTGCCGAATATATTCGGGTTTTCATTTTTATTAGCACATTAAGTACCACCTTTTGAACATGGTAAAGATAAAATATAAAATCAATAAGCAAGATTTGAAAACAGTTGACCACCATTTTTGTCAAATTTGAGTAATTTTCACTCACTTGAAGTTGTAGATCGCGTCAGCGAGACACATCTTAAAGTGGGTGAAAATTCAGATTAAATAATTTGGCGGCTGTACTGACCAAATTCATTGTGCCTGAGTAGAAATCGAAATTTTTATTTTCGCGGTCGCGTTACTGGGAGTGTGGCACGGTAAAGGTCAAACTATATCGTAATGATATATAATAGGAAAATGAGTGGCTTAGATTCCATGGTCATGCATACAATGGGAGGTCGTGGGTGTGGATCACGCGTAAGTGAACGTAATCTGATACCCGTTCTCCCGCAGGCAATGCTCCCCTTATTTGTCGTCTTGTAACAAGTAACAAGTAACAAGTAACAAATAACAAGTATCAAGTATCAAGTAACAGAGTTTATATCTGATGACCTCCAGAGTGGCAAGACAGACATATACAGGTATACATATGCCTGGAGAGCGCTGGCGTCAATGACATTTTTTGACATGTTCATTTTTTTAAATATAAGTATTTACACATACACATAATTTACACATTATATTCAATTATAATTACTACTACTATTACTACATTTGAATTTTGATAAAAAGACATAGCTTTCTGATATTTACATTTGTCATTGCTTTTTCCATTTGTAAAGCTGATGTTTTTTCCAAAACTTATGATCTAAATATTTTGTTCGCGCATGGCTAAATTAGGGACAACATAATAAATAGCATAATAAATTCATCGCCAAAGTCTTTGTGACAATTTTGACAGATACGCATGTTCCGTAGTACATAGGTAAACGGTGATTTCGGCACCTAGATTTTGTTAAATATTTGCGAAACTGTTCAGAAAGTTCAATTTGATATTTCTCAAAACCGAATATATTTTTAAAAACCTATAGCTTGTACATTTTTGGACTTAGAGAGATACCTTCATGCCATTTTTGAATAAACTTATCAAGTCAGATTTAAATATATTTGAAATTTTATTCTGATTACTACGGACTAGTTTTGCCCAATACAAAACCATGTGGATATTTACATCAATGTTTAGATATGTTACACCAAACTCTCCATATATCATGTTTGAGCAGGTATACTTGTTTACAGATAACATAAATTTACAAAATCTCAGTTGTAATCTATCTAAAATATCATAACTTTCAAATCCCCACACCCCTGCGCATACAATACAACGGGTTTCACAAGGTTATATAAAAGCTTCATAGATCTATACATCGACAGGAAATGACATTTTTTTTATTTTATTCAACAATGAAAACATAACTTTTGAACCTTTTTGATATAAACTTTTCTTTGCTACATGAAATTTATCATTATAATTAAAAAACAATCCTAAGTAATTGTACTCACTTACAACTTCACTATTTTGATACCCATAATTAAAATAGTGCTTTTTGGTAGTTTCACTCTAGTAAAATTCATTACCTTTGTCTTATCAATATTAAACTCAAGTTCAAACATTGAACAAAAAAATGTCATTGTATTTAATGAGGTCTGCAGATCTTCAGGAAATATTATTCATATAGTTTAAACCTGTACATTTATTTGCTAGAAATTTATTTAAATCAGTCAAGTATATCGAAAACAATAAAGGGGATACGTTTTCTTCTTGTTCATTACATCTTTTTAGGACCACTTAGCCATCTACTCGTGCAGGTTGCACTCTCGGTGTGTGCGCACTGCGTGTAACATCCGTGGCTAAGTATTGCAGTAGAGCAATATCACCTGCCTCTGGAAATTAATACTAAGTATCCCTATAATAGCATGCAATGTAATAAGATGTGGTGTGTGGATTTGCCGCGTATTGTGTTTGTCACGAATTCCGTCTATTTACTTGGTTCAACGGCAACGAAATGCAGCAGCGATTGATCTTAACCCTTTAACCGCCAAATTATTCAATTTGATTTTTCTCCCACTTGAAGTTGTGTCTCGCTGACGCGATCCACAGCTTCAAGTGAGTGAAAATCATTCAGATTTGACAATAATTGAAGTCAACTCTTTTCAAATCTTGCTGGTTGAAGTCACATTTTATCTTTAACATATTTAAAGTGTGGTACTTAATGTGCTAATAAAAACATGAAAACCCGAATATATGCGGCACCGGAGGTTAAAGGGTTAATAACCGATAATGGTCTGAAAAAACAAGTGTTTGGATTTTTTTTTGAATAAAAAGTGTTTGTAATATCGCAGTTAAATGCTCATCTATGTATTTGCAGTACTGGGCCCACATAGCCGCGGGATGCCACGACGACTCATTAGGTTTTGCATAATTCTGACAATAATATTATTGCCATATTCAATTCCAGGTATCAATTTGCATCAGCTATGCTACCTGGTGTGCTTGAGAAGGTGTATAATGTTATGTATAATAGAAATCATAGAGAGATGGGGAAAAGGCAAACAGCAGTAACTCTCACTTTATAAGTGAACAGTTACTGCATCTGTTTATTTGCATTGCATAATCTATGTGAGTATGGCATATCCCTCCATTAAAGTCGGTTAGTGTGTCAGTCTTTGTCTGTTTCTACCATAGACGTATTGTGCCAGGTGATATAGTATTGTTCGCGGCTGTTATTCGATACGGAGCACCATTTTGCGTCATCCTTTTGTATTTCCCATGGACTCTTTCGCGTTCATCTCCACGTCTGTGTACCAGGTGCAGTGGTTAAAGCTGCCTGCTTGGAAAGTCGGAAATCGCGGGTTCGAATGTCATTAATGATTAAAAACGACTTTTGTCGTGATTAGCAGGCAAAAGGCTTAATTCTGTGAAATTCAATGACCTTCACCTCTTTTGTTTTCACCGAGCTGGCTAATACAATGAAGTATTGGGGAAGGGGCCTTATATAACCTTGAAATTCACCGAGTGACGTCACTGCGTTTCACAGAATGAAGTATGGGGGAGGGGTGTTATATAACCTTGTTTTCACCGAGTGACGTCACTGCGTTTTACAGAATATGATTATGTCTATCATATATCACCCATCTGCACGAAATGAGTCGCATGTCGGCTGTATATACAAGTTGAGTAAAGGGAAATATACATTATATGGGCTAATGATGGCGAATTTTGTTTTTTTGTGAAAGTTCGATGCTTTAAAGCCTGTAACTATAATTTAAGGCCAGAAATTGGTTATACGCCCCAATACTAGTCAGAAATGACATATCATATTATTGTGATTATCGGATTTTTTTTTTTCAAAATGGCGGCCATCTGGATTTTACCCATTTTTAAAAAACGCTCAGAGTTAACCAAAGTCCACCCGGCAAAAATGAAATGAAGATGAAATAAATCGGGCTTTAGGCCACCTTCGTGCACATATAGGCTAAACTGGGCCAGGAGAACGTCCTGAGGATGGTGAGATGATTGAGATGACACTGTCCTCCAAACATAGAATTCGAAATTCGAGCCCTGGCGGTCTGAGGTCGAGCACGCTACCTCTCGGTCACGGATGCTCCCCACAATACACCCGGCAAATTCTGAAGGAAGACATCCTGGGCTTTAAAAATCGTTAAAAACCTATATTAGATCAAAAATGTCCCGGTTGGGCCGAAAAATCCTGTTCGGCCATACATGGACATAAAAAACTATTTTGTATACTCTAAAGAACTTACAATAAAAAAAAATATCTATTTTTTCATTTTTTAATTATTGACCCATCCGCGTCTCTAAAATGATCATAACTCAGCTCCGGAGAAACATAAATTAATCTTCGTGTGCATGTTAAAGCTCCAGCTCTGTGGTATCCAATGGTACCGGGTCACCTATGAAATTTTGGGTGGTCCTTGCGATCTTTTGAATTAACCTTTTCACCGTTGGTTACGAGTATAGTAATTATTGTTTTAAATCGGTTTTATTAGCCTATCAAATCACTGCTATTGACAATGAGATAGTAGGGTAAAAATATAACTTCCGTGACCGTGGAAAGAGGACCAAGGTTTTATGGTTTTATTTACTTCATTAGTTGTTAAGCTCAAAATTTGGCGGGGGCCCACCACCATAATTTGCTTATGACAATTTTAAACCAAAATAATTATTCCAAAGCCAAAATCCAAGATAGCCGACCATATAAAATGGTGATATTTGGCATATCTATAATAATCCGGCATGTATCGGGACCCCTCCCCCCTGCACCCCCATGATCCTCTTAAACCAACTTTTTTGTTGTGCTCTTTCAGATGAAACGGACGTTATTAAGCACAAGGGAACTACCCGGTATGACGGGGTCGCCCAACTCATTTTCTGCGCGAGGCCCAGTCACACTGACCACCATTTTGTGTACACAGTGTACACAGTAAAAACTACACTCGCGCTGCCTACCAAAAAACTCGGATGCCAAGAAATTGAGACAAAAATTCAAGTGCCTAGGAAAACTAGGCCATTTTCAGCAGGCGTAAACTTGTGATCATTTAAAAATGGAGGTCACTGTGTCAGAGCCTTGCGATGTCATCAGGGTACAAGGGAACCAACCCACAAGGAAGTCATTTTCTGTAAAATGAACTTGAAACTTAAGAAGCTGTGTTAATTCGGGAAATATAATGAGAGTTGATTGCATGGGATTATTAGAATAGTTGTTTGAACATGTACTCTAAGGAACATTTTTTGTGATTGTGCTGATGATATCGTGTTTGGTGCAGGCGTTCTAATGGTCGTGTTTCTGTTGGTAAAAATGATGAATCGCGTATTCCAATTTCGGACAATGGAACCAACCAACATTTTTATATAGAGCCCGTGTCGATGCGATGGATTAATGCCCATTCTTCAATGAGTTTCTCATTTTCAGACCATATATCTGTCCCTGCATTATGATGAGAACATTGGAAATAGAATAATTTTTAGTATAAATGTAACGTGGACGTATTATATGACCGAATTTTGCGTATTTGACTCATTTTCTGTCACTGTGTGAAAAATGCTGATGGAGCAAGATGACCTGCTCCAAGACTTCAGCCCAACGTCTCCTCCATGTTTGGCTAAATTTTCACTCTTCTCACAAATAATATAATAGGAAGTATACAGTGGCAGATCCAGAGCGGGGGGGGGTCAAAAGGGGTGTTCTGACCCCCTTTCAAAAACTATTTTGACGAAAAATCGACCAAAATTGTGAAAGCATCATTATTTGCCAAAATTTAGGTGGAAATTTTTTGTCTGATAAGTTACTTATTATTATGGATTTTTTTCGGTTGGAGGACAACTGATTTTTAATCAGACCCCCTCCCCTTTTTCAAAATTTTGGATCTGCCCCGGCCTATGTAGGCCTATGTAAAGCAAGAGGGCTGCATGAAGTCCTAGATCATTCATCGCCATAGGTTTGAGTTTTTGCGGTCGCAATTATTTAAAAAGTCGACTTGTGGTGACCATTTTACATTTCAGTAACACATTAACACATTTACAGATGGTGGGTAATGTGATTGTAAAATGTGAATTATTTCAGATTTTAATTTTTAAGTTTTTGCGCCCACAAAAAAATTTGAAGTTCATCCATGGCGGCCATTTTGCATTTCAGTAAAACCTTAAAAATTCACCTGCATATCTACATATCGTGGGGAATGTGATTGTAAAATTTAAATAATTTCTGACTAAGTTTTTGCGCCCACAAAAAATTGAAGTTGATCTGTGGCGGCCATTTTGAATTTTTTTAAAACCTTAACAAAATCACCTGCACATCTCCATAATGTGGGGAATGTTATAGCAAAATTTGATTAATTTCTGACTTTAAGTTTTTTAGTTTTTGCGCCCACAATAAAATTGAAGGTGATCCGTGGCGGCCATTTTAAATTTCAGAAAATCACCAGCACATCTCCATATCGTGGGGAATGTAATTATAAAATGTGAATAATTTCTGACTAATTTTTAGAGTTTTTGCGCTCACAAAAAAATTGTGCTGACCACTGGCGGATATTTTAAATTTTAGTTGCACATCCCCATGTTGCTAGGAATGTGATGTTAAAATTTAAAAACAAATGACCAAACGAATTTTTTGAGTTTTTGCGTCCACAGAAAAATTGGAATTGAACCGCGGCGGCCATTTTGAACTTCAGTAACACCTTAAAAAAATCACCTGCACATCTCCATATCGTGGGGAGTGTTATAGTAAAATTTGAATAATTTCTGACTTTAAGTTTTAGAGGTTTTGCGCCCACAAAAAAATTGAAGTTGACCTCTGGCGGCCATTTTGAATTTGGTAGCATCTTTAAAAATCACTTGCACATCCCCATGTTGCTAGGAATGTAATGGTAGTAACAGTAAATATATGAAAACGACTATGTCTTATGCTAAAATATTAAACACTCGGTCCTCCATGTTTCGCTGTCAGAAGAATGCCTTAAAGACACAACATATTTAATGCTAAAATTTATACAGAACAATTCATCTTTCTTATTTTATTGTCAGAATAACGTAATTAAAAGACGAACATTCAATACTGAAATAATAAGCACACCATCTTTGTAGTTCAAACTCTTTCTAAGATAGTAAACTATTATAATAAGTTAAGTCTGTATAATTTATTTCAACACATAAGGTCAAGATCTGAATATAAATCACTGGAACCTGGAGTAAAATATAGTTTTACACAAGGGAGCCAACCCACATAAGGTGGCAAATGGTAGTTATTTATCTACCACTAAGGATTGTAACGGGACATATCATGTTTAAAATATAACAATGTATTTATAAAATAGATGAGGATCACTCAAATTATAGTTAATGTTATTTTTTTTTAAATAAAATACTTTTCAAATAACTAACAATTTTTGCATTGTTAATTACGGTGAAGAGAACCAACCCACAAATAGCAAAATGATTAATCAGAAAATGTGTATCGCATAATTACTTGTTACGGTCACATAATTTCATGAACATATGTTCTATTATTGATAACAAGATATCATACTGCTACTTTTTCATGTTTTTAGAACAATCTGAACATATTTTACAGCTTTTAGCATTTTCATGTGTGGGTTGGTTCTGTTGTGCAAAACTCAGAATGGCCCATTTGTCGTTTGTGGTTTGGTACCAACTCGCTAGGTGGCGTGAAATTTCGTTTATTCGTCTAGGTCAATTTTTTTTATTGCCGACTGGTGTACTGGCGACGTCATAAAACAAAAATCTCATTTTTTATGGTCATGTGGTTTGGTTCCCTTGTGCTTAACAACGTCCAAACATGCTCCCATTGCCGTAAATTGGACCTAAGCACCGAAAAATTAAAAATAGCCGCTATCCAAAACTCTATTTCTTATTAAGTCGTATATATTTTGATATAATTATGCTACACAGGTCAGTAATACCTCTATTCCAATGTTTTATGGGGCGCTGAATGCAATGATTACAGTGAATATCTGAATAATAAAATCCAAGATGGCGGCCAAAATAAGTTTTTTTGCAACTTTCGTGATACATACACGTAATTTCACTGACTTATCAGTAAGTACCACAATACGTCACCCACTGCCCTTTCCGTCGCATTTGCTATTATTTAACACCAGGTGTCTGTCGTCTGTTACGTCACCGTCTGCCAACCAGCAGCCAGCAATACATAAATCGCTCAAGCGTGAGGTAGATCGTGATTGGTAAGTTGTGTTTAGATGCATATTTCCCAGAACGTGGGAATCTGTACACCTATTGCGCGCCATACAAGCCAGAGGGTATACAAGAGTGTCCTCTTTCAATGTAAAAATTTAATTATACTTATTTTAGTGGAGTTTTTTAAAGTATGAACTAAGCATCATTTTTGCTATTAACAGTATATATCAATATCATCTGTATATTCAGCCTAGATATTTAATGTCATTTTTAGAAGTGTCAGTGCTAATAACATGAATTGGGTTATTTTACATCTGTGTCTACATATTTTATCTGTGAGGCCACCATTCTGAAATTAGTTTTTTTTCCCACACACCTAGACATGAGAGTACAAGCAGTGGCTGTGAAAGCTGTAACCTCTGGTGGTGATTATTAGCTAGTCAAGGAATGATTACCAATGTCTGAAATACAGCCACAGGTGACACGAGTGAAACACGTAATGCGAAATTTAAAAAAGTGAATAAATTCAGTGAAAAGTTGCGTTAAAATTGTATCTCGGGTTTTTGGACCTTTTAAGAGAAGCCGCTCACTCTCACCTCTACGTGATCGCTCTTGCCCAGCAGCAGGATTACAATCAAGTGGTGATTAGAAGTCCTGAGTGACATTTTCCACATATTTTTACACCATGCTCACCAATTGGGTATTAGAGTGATGTTTGATACCGGAACAGGGGACAAGAGGCGGATGCTGTTCGTCACAGAATTAGCCGGAGAACTTGGTGCAAAATATTGTGATTGTATTCTTGGACTATATGCTTTTACGGGTGAAAACACCAACTTCACATTGAAAGACAAGGGAAAGATTATCCCATTAAAAAGGTACAAGAAGCCTCAAGATTTCAACAAGCATTTTGCAGATTGGGAGACGAGTGGGATGTTGGTGATGGTATTGCGGATGAGTTGACAAATTTGACATGCACCATTATGTGAATACCCAAGAATCAGCAGAATTAGATGTTGTTAGATCTTTGATGCCTAAGAAAATGTTTGGCGACTCTGAGAAGATAACCAAATCATCTAAGGTTGATCTTTCTAACTGCCACCCTGCCGCAGATCTCTCCTCCCACACATTCAGGGGGGAAATTACCACACTGCTCAGTGGAAGAAAGCCAAGGTGGGTTTGGTAGATATGCCAAGTCCTAGTCAGCATGGCTGGGTGGTAGAAGACACAGATAGAGCCAGTATGGTCTGAGGGTCCAATTCTCCCCAGCAGACTAGTTGACATCCTTGCTGGTGGTCAAGATAACAGTGACGATGATGACACATCTGATGATGAACCAGACTTTGACGTTGCCTTCTCTTCCAATGATAATGATGATGATTATAATAATTGAACATTTTTTCACACAACTCCTGAGCTTAGTTTTACATGAAAGTGACACAGATCACGATAGTAACATATTAATTTTTCAAGAAGGGTGTGCTTATTTTCATTCAAATGGTTAACATCTAAGGGTTGTAAAGTATCCCCCTTGTTAGCAAAGAAATTGAAAAAATATACCAGATTTTGCTGTCATTTCAGTTAAAATAGGCCATTTTAAGCACTCAAATTTAAACCTCTGATTTTTTTTCTCCTAGGGGAGAACCGCCAGACCCCCCACCCCTTTTGGACCCTCCCCCTCCCCCCCACACTCAAACATTCCTGCCGGAAACCCTGAGGGTTATAGTACATGATAATATTTTAACGCAACTTTTGACTGAATTTATTTACTTTTTAAAATTTCACATTACATGTTTCACTCGTGTCACCTGTGTCTGTAATTCAGACACAGGCAATCATCCCTTGACTAGCTAAAATCCAGGGGTTATAGCTTTCACAGCCAGTGCTTGTACTGTCGCGTCTAGGTGTGTGGAAAAAATCTGCTTTCAAAGTGATGGCCTCACAGAGTGTAAAATAACCCAATTCATGTTATTAGCACTGACACTTCTGAAAATGAGATAAAATTTCTAGGCTGAATATACACTGATAGTGATATATACCGTATAGGCCTATAGCAAAAATGATGCTTAGTTCATACTCTAAAGAACTGCATAAAAATAAGTATAACTAAATATAAAATAGAAAGAGGACACTCTTGGATACCCTCTGGCTTGTATGGTGCGCAATGAGTGTACAGATTTCCACGCTCTGGCAAATGTGCGTCTAAACGCAACTGACCAATCACGATCTACCTCACGCTTGAGCGACTTATGAATAACTGGCTGCTGGTTGGCAGACGGTGACGTAACAGACGACAGAGACCCCTGGTGTTAAATAATAGCAAATGCGACGAAGAAGATCAGTGAGTGACGTACTGTGGCACTCACTGATAAGTCAGTGAAATTACGTGTATGTATCACGAAAGTTGCAAAACTTATTTTGGCAGCTATCTTGGATTTTATCATTTATATATTCACTGTTATCACTTTTTGAGTATTCCATTGCATTCAGCATGCTATAAAACATTGGAATAGAGGTATTACTGACCTTCGTAGCATTATTATATCAAAAGATATACGATTTCATAAAAAATAGCGTTTTGGATAGGTCCAATTTTCGACATTGGGAACATGTTTTATCTGAAAGAGCACAAAAAACTACAAAAGAAAGCTGGTTTCAGAGGATCATGAGGGGTGCAGAGGGGGGGATGTCTCGATACATGCCGGGTTATTATAGATATGCCTAATATCACCATTTTATATGGTGGGCCATCTTGGATTTTGGCTTGGGAATAATTATTTTTGTTTGAAATTGTCATAAGCGAATTATTTGACCCAAGTTATCACTAAATTGACGTATCACAGTATTATATCAGACTGGAAATGACAATTTTACCACTTTGCCTGTTTCGGCAGCGGCCATTTTCAAAATGGCCGCCTAAAGAATTCCGCCCATACTTTTCGGAGGTGGGCCCCCGACAAATTTTAAGCTTAGCACCTAATGAAGTGAATAAAACCATAAAACCTTGATCCCCTTTCCACGGTCACGGGAGTTATTTTTTTCCCCTACTAAGATGTGTGTTTAAACAAATGAAAGAAAAATGAATAATTTTCACCCACTTTCAAACTTCAAGTCGATGAAAACGTAGATACGATAGGCCTAGTGGTGTCGCAGCGGGTGAGATGTTAAGGCATTCGAGTCAGAGATGTTTGTAAGTCTAATGTTGTTAACCCTTGTGCTGCCAATACCGTATATATTATACGGTTACAAGCAAATATGATTAAAAAAAAACACAAAAATGTGTCGGTTAATCAAATAATTCAATTTGGGAGATGCCTATTTTTTATAAATAATACAATTTTTCATATGAAGCTGGGAAATGCGTCAGCAATTCCAGCTTCAAATGAATAAAAAATACTCGCAAAACAATAATCAGCAGTACAATAGTTAACCTTCGTGCTCGAGACACAATCTGCCTACCAGCAACTGCGACATGGTATGACATTAAAACAGCATGGCCAACGTCTCGTATTAGCGGGCAGCGTATTTGAACCAACGACGCTGGCCCAACATTTGTACAACATTGGTTCGGCGTCTAGTGTTTGCAGGGGTACTGCCGCGCACAACCAAAATGCAGTATCTTTTCAGAGCAGCATAGAGATATCTTGATCATGTACATTGTTGATAGAGACTGCAACGCGAAATATTGTTGTATCCCTTTTGTTGGTCATGGTCATCAATGTTTATTCTGTAGTCCTTGTAGATTTCGTGCACCGTGCTGAAGTCAGATTTACTTCTTCTGTAAAATTTATCCACATGCTACCCTCATCTAGTTTACTCAGCGAGCCAACAAGATGTACTATGGCGTGGCCGTTGCTGTGCACAAGCAACTATTTGGAGCCATGAATGAGAGTTAGGTGAGCAGTGAGGACTAGTGCCAGGGGTCCTTACATTAGATGAGGCTGACTTCTGAAACAAGAGTACTACCTCTACGACTACATCCTACACCCCAAACTATGAAATATACTATTAATACACATTATCTAGTATGTTAGCTATTATTTAGCGTATTTGTTGCACTAAATATGCCAGATAAGGTAAAAATACACATTTGGGAGGTTTTAAATAGACAAAATTGTGAATCTCCGTGCCTAAACACATATGATTTAGCGCAAAAAATCATTTAAATCGGTACAGTGATTGAAATTTTATGGCAAATAGTAGTATTTTTGCGTCGTCAATGGCGGTCATTTAAAAAATTTACGTGGCTAACAATTTTTTTCGAAAGAGTATATATATTTTGCCAATTTTGGGTCTTGTATCACTATTTGCACGATCGGTCTCATATATGCACTTCATCTGCTGCACTATACAATAGTATAAAAATTATATGTTTTCCCCCTTTCCCATGGGACGGAAAGTGTCACTAAAACTAAAAATACAAATTGACACCCTATTTTTTCTGGTTCTACGTAATCTTCTGAAAATGTTGATGTATGGTGTCATCAATTACCAAGAAAATCCCACGGCATTGCACACGCCCCTACACTACATAGTTGCAAGCAGAACAAAACAAGCAGCATCCTGGTAACTACAGTATCTATTTAATTTTCCAGCACAGCTGCACAGTATAAGTGCTTACTTTTCAAAGCAAAGTCAAACAGCAGTAATTGCTTACCTAACCCTTTCAGTGCGGAGACCGTCTTTATACGTCAGAATCTGACGTCTGTAGACGTCAGATTCTGACGTATAAAGACGATCCCCGCACTGAAAGAATAAAATTACTTATACTGGCCGTAGACCCATTACATAGGTATTCAAACGAAGCAGAAAGAGCTAAATAAGACATTTGAAAATTAAAAAACCCATTGGTCTCCATGGTTTATATAATATCAAAATATTTCCGCAGTGTGAGGGTTAAACAAGGCGCCCGTTGCTCCCAAGACGGCTCATTGTAACATGTTGTAAGCAAACTGAGCAGATGAGTGAGGTTTATGATGTCAATAATTAATAATATCCCACGGGACCAACTCACTGAAACTAAACAAAAAATGACTATGCCATTCATTGTCACACGGGACGTGAATATAAGATGCAAGGGAAATCCCCCAACTCTATGAAAATGGCTATACAACGTTTCTACAAATATCCGTAGAAACTATTGCAATAATATTGAGTGAAGTCGTGCGCAGATCTATTTCCAAGATATCTCTCGTCGTTTTTACATTTTTTTTTCTATGGATTGTGATCTGATGGAGGTATCGCAAGTGTCTCATCAAATCTGAATGCAATCCAGCAAACAAGTCGGAAGATATAGTCTTCACGATCCCTTTAGGCGAAACAGATTTCCATGGGACGGCTCAAAACTATTGTGAAAAAGGCACATACACCTTATAATTGTCGAAAATATAAGCAAAACTATCAATTGACTAAAAGCTCAATAAATTCGCGGCAGCGCCCAAGTGATACCAGTTTAGTACTGGAATAATGGCAATACTATTGAGGGCGCTCAATCGTTCCAGCCATTTAATGTTGCTGTGGTACAGAGGTGAACAGCAGTAACTGCTTACTTCTCATGTAAGCGGTTACTGTCGCACGACAGTGTATATTCCCATGCCAGACTCATTCATTTATTTCTGCGGGATTCACACGCGAAGATTCACAAGGAGCTGAAATAAAACTAAACGCATTTTGTTTTCACTGAGCGTTACATCTAAACGGTCCTTAATCATGTTAATTGACGGGAATCAACATTAGATGTCTGACTGTGACGCTGAAAGTCGATCCCCGTTAATTGCTGTCAGCAAAATAACCTTACAAACCCTTGCTGCGGCAATTAATATCTAATCAGTCTACACTCTCCTAATTAGCTTCACTGCTAATATCTGTTATATGTTAATCCTCCCAAACTAAATGTTAATTACTATTTCGTTGGCTGGAAATAGGAAAATTGTTGTAATACTTAGCTTGACAATAACATGCAATATAATAATATTGAAACATGCAATATAATACCCATGTGAAAACATTATTTGTCAATATTAACTTGAGCTTATTTTGGAAACGAAAACGAAGGCGTATGTATAAAAAAATGTTAACCAACAAACTCAAGCCAATTTTTTTGATGACTGGTATGAACAAATATCGCACTTAAATGGACCGGCACAGACATCACCTTCTCTTGCTGTCCGAAGCTCGCTTCTTATATAAGTAATCTGACTGACAAAAGTAATCGCTGCTCTCATAATCTAGAAATACAAAGAAGAAGACGCATCAGAGCCGAAGTCATGTAACTCGTCGTATTTACCGACGCCATCAGACGACACAATCAGTCGACGACAAAATTCATTACTCAACTCAAAGCAGTCTGGCTGTTTTGACATTGGACGTCTGTGTGGTCTGGCCATTTTTGTGATTTTGAGACATATTCTCATGCTCTTAATATAAATTTTGAATGATGGCTTATGTTTTTCCCATACACCACAGGAACACACATACAATATATATCCAGTATACACTTTAATTGGCAAATGTGATGTTACCATGGTAACCGACAGCCATTTTGAATATGCTAAATAGGTAGTCACGTTTTCGGAAATTTTGTTTAAAAATGGTAAAAAACGAAGATTGAGGAGTACAACAGTATATCGCTTAACATAAAATATATTAAAATACATCACATACTGTACGAAGAAGCATTTATTAGGTCTATGCACACAAATCAATAGGGTAGATATGTTATTACCATGGGATTTAGTAATCTTTCTGAATTCCCTGGGGGGCATACTAGATTTCATATTTTCAGATGAACCAAGTTAGAAACAGTGTGAAATACCGGAAGCCACGTATGCATCTTAGCATGGCGTTCTATTTTTAGCGCTTGAGGCGCAAATAAAACATCCTTTTATGTTCTAGGCCACCATACTCTATTCATATTTTGCGCAAGTGATATCATCTTGTGACTGGCTAAGCGTTATTGCCAGGTTCGAGCTGGGCTCGGACCTAGACTGCAGCGTCATTAATGCAACGTCCGAGCTGGACTCGGACCTAGATATTACATCGCAGAATATACGGTGAAATGTCCGTGATCGGCTATCGCGTGTGTGTTTTCTCGTGGGACCACACGTTTGACATCGGTACGTCTTTCTCAAATCATCTCACCATCCTCAGGAGGTCCTCCTGGCCCAGCTTAGCCTATATGTGCACAAAGGTGGCCTAAAGCCCGATTTATTTCATTTTTACGTCTTTCTCATCGCCAGTACATCGCCAGACATATTGGCCCTCGTTGGACCATAGCATCGTCAGAGCTGCTTTGTCAACTAACTCTTTCTTTGAGGTCTGGCAGGTTTTCGCTGCCGGTGTAAATACTGAATACTAGGTGGCAATGTCTGTGTCGTGACTGACAAGTGTTAAAATAACAAAGCATGATAAACTACATACTCTATGTAGTGTTCGACTATGTTTTGAATCTTGAAGATATGTTTTTAAGTTTAATTCTATGCTTTTCTGAAGTATCTGCTTTACTGTACAGTTTAAAAGTATTTATGTTAGTTTTCTACTGAATACCATATAGCTCTAAATGTTGTTTTCACATGCACTAGAAAACATGTAAACTTGTATACAAGTATTAGGTTTCTACACTTTTTTGCTAGTATGTAGAATTATACATCATGTACATAGTAACTACTTTATCTTTGGTTTTGTTGCGGGAAACATTATAATTGTATGCCCCTTTGTACACATATAATGTCAATAATATTTTTAGGCGCGGCTGTAGGCCAGGAGCCTATTAATTTTATTTTGCCTGAGTTTGTGTCCTATTTAGGGGAAAGAGGGGTGCTGTGTGTGGGAAACGGTTGGCCTTTCTGTACACTAGTCCTTATGAACATGTCGAATATAACGTTTGAGGTCCCTATGTTAAGTACTTTCGTCTTTAGAAAGTGCTCTTTAGAAAAAATACATTCACGATTACATATAGTGATTAGAGCTTAAATGGTTTTGGTTGGTGTAATGTTGGCCCAGCGTCGCAGACGGTGCCCCAGCTTTACATCAGCATTGGGCCAATTTATAGTGTTATCTGGTGTTTCTGGCGCCGGGATGGAAAGCTTCCCCCGCATAACAATGCGGCAGTCAGAAAACACGGTACAATCACCCAATGCTGTTTTAATGTCGGGCCAGCGTCGAATACTGTGGATTAGCATTGGAACAGCATTGGGTGAATACCACGTGTTTGCTCAAAGTATACAGCAGACCAAGTGATGGATTAGTGTTGGGTCAGCGTCGTAGACGATTAACCGCCATCGAACCAGCAATAGGCTACACCTTCTGTACGAGGTACATCGAGGTACATCGTAGGCAAGTGTTGAATGAATTTAAAAACAAGACGTTAAGCCAATGTTGGCTTTATGTAACTGTTGGTCCCTCTCTGCGACGCTGGTCTAGCATTAACCCTTACAGCACGGGGACCGACTTTAGTACACTGTAAGAGTAAAAATATTTCTAATGGTCGTAAACCCATACCATAGGTATTCAAATGAATCAGGAAGAGCTGACTAAGACATTTACGATGATTTCAAATTGAAAAAAATCCATTTGGTGTCGATGATTTTTACAAATTAATTCGGCGCCTCAAGGGTTAATAACCGGCCTTAGTTCAACGTCTCGTGTTTACTATAGGGACATTGTCGTTTTTGACGCATTTTTACATTTCTGGTGATGGTTGTGTGTGTTAACGCTCAGAGCACTGATGTCGACTGCAGTAGACATTCTGCGTTTTTATTAGCACCAGTATAACCTCTGATACCGAACTGTGACAGTAAAATATGCCTTCAATCTTGAAACACTGATATTATATTTCACAAAAAACATACATTTCCAGTCACGTAAAGTTGTGTATCGCGGTAGCGAGACACAACTTTAAGTGAAATTGAATAGCTCAGTTATCTCAGGGTTGACCCTTACAGCACCGAGCACGACTACAGTCGGTTTGAATCAAATTTATTAGGTGACCAAATCACTGTTATTGGGAGCGAAATGAGCGTTTAAACATCAAGATTTTCAAATGTTTGGTCTCAAATTAAACAAATTTAATTGTCCCGTTCCACCTCGTGTCGGTGTTTGGATGGATTAAATACACCTCGTTTTTTTTACCTTTATTTTTCATAACAGGAAGCATAGTACAGCATATTGACTAATAACAGTACCTTCATGCATGAAACGTCAGCAGTTACTGCTGTTTGCATTTGCAAGACAAATATGCTATCAGAACCGTAACGTTAGCTAAAAACGTATTGTGACTGACCTAAAAAGCCCCAACTTCCCTCAAGATTAAATCCCCAGATCTCCGTCGCGCAAAGACAACCGACAGTAACTGCTTACGTGAAAAGTGAGCAGTTACTGCTGTTTGCCCTCGCCCCGCGGATCAGGGATGACGTCGATCTGAGTTATGTGTTCTGACCTCCAGAGGCTGACCCCACTTACACGTGTAATAGTCTGCTGAGATGGGCAGCCACACGCGAATCAATACACGTTTTATACCCGCACAGCAAACACGACCCGTTGACCCAATGCTGGGCTAAGGTTGGCACAGCGTCTACGACGCTGTGCCAACGTTAGCCCAGCATCGGGTCAACGTGTCGTGTTTATACACCGGCGTTTTGCGAAGTTCATATCGCCGCAGACAGAGAATTGGTGATAAAGATGACGTGGGGTGCGCGGATTTGTAGAGGTGTCGATAGTTGACGGACTGATTCGGAAATGTTGGGTCTGAGATACGTCACAAAGTCACGTAGCGGCCAGTCACGTAGCGGCTAAAGTGATGTTCGAGTGACACATATATACAACATTTTGATTGCCGGGGTCGATAGTGTGGTACACACACTTGACTGTCCTTTTTGCTCTAGTGATCCTCAAGGGTAGGGGTCTACTTTTAGTTCACCCTGACGTCGTTTTCATTCATTTTATTTGCCGATAAAATCCATCTTCATCTATCCAGCTGTCTGCATCTTCATCTATCCTGTGGTCTGACTGTCAGACTGGATGGGGCAAGATGATAAAATCATTGTTATTGGTAAAGAAATTTGGGGTTAAACATCAGGATTTACAAACGTCTCAAATTAACCAAACTTGGCTAATATTCACCCACTTGAAGTTGTGGGTCACGGTAGAGAGAAGCAGCTTCAAGTGAGTGAAAATTAAAATGAGATGATAACTTAGAGGATAAACGGTTAAGTTAGTAATATTTTAACCAAATAACTCAATTTGGGAGATTTTGTATTATAATTTGTTTTTATTAATAGGAATAATTATTGTCATTTGAAGCTGGAGTTTATTACGCTAGAAATTCCTGATTTAATTGAATGAAAATAGCAGAGCATAGATTGAATGATTATGTAGAATATATTTAGGCCCCGTTTCATGCTTCTGTCTGACATTGGTTGAACTTCGCTCCTAATTGTGAGAGGTCGATCAACAAGTCAGACGAGGTGAGCTAAATTGGTGCCTAAAGTATTTTTTTCTGCTGTCCCCCACAATCTCCATAACGCTTGTGTACATAGCTTTATTACAGTCTGGTCTGTTAATTATTGAAAAAGGTTGTCACAAAGTGACGGCGGGGTCTTGGGAGGGGGAATAATAACTCAACAAAATAGAGACATTCACTCAATCGTGTTTTAAGGTTGGGCCATCGTTTCAGACGTTGACTCAACTTAAAAACTGCACTCGGTGCATGTCTCGTGTTTTATGGGATAAAATATGTCAATATGAACAATATGACACACCCAGCAAATGTGATGTTCACCTAAGGTTGAGTTACTGTTGGGACAGAGTCGTAGACGGTGGACCAACATTAACTCAACATTGGGTTAACGAGTCGAGCTGTTTTATTAGAACGAGGACGTAGGTAGTGTACATTAGCACATTCGAGTGGCTGTTTTCGTCCAAGAGGTCAAAGGTCATTCAACAAAAATTTGACGGTGAATTTGGCTATCATGTGACTATCATATGATAGCCTATCACACCATATAAGGAAACACTTGTGCCCCATCTTGTGGCAACTTTGAATTATTTATCACAAACTTATTCATACTATATTAGGGGTGATAGATCATCTTTAAATAAAACTAGAGTGTCAATGACACAGAATCTCATCCTTAATTAGGACAAGTTGATTAGGAATTAAAATTTGTGAAATCCGTGAGGCAGTTCTATGTTCTTTCAAATAAACTTTAAAAAAATGAAATCGGATAAGAATTAGGGAGGAGATTCATTTCTTGTGAATTGTGGGCAGAGTGCCATAATTAGGTCTTAATTGGGTCATAAGTTAAATAATAATTAAAATTTCTGAAATCCATGAGGAATTTTAATGCACAGGCACGAGCTCTTTCAAACAAACCAAACAAAATTAAAATCGGATACGAATAAGGGAGGAGAAGCATTTCTTGTGAATTGTGGACAGAGTGCCCTAATTAGGTTTTAATTAGGTCATAAGTTAATTAATAATTAAAAATTCTGAAATCGTTGAGGATGTTTAATACACAGGCACGAGCTCTTTCAAACAAACCAAACAAAATTGAAATCGGATAAGCCTAAAGGACGAATGAACTAATAAATGCACGCTTATCCTGAGCTGATTTGAAGCAGACATACCAGCTCGAATAAATATACACCTATTGTCTGTATAGATATGTGTACACCACGCGCGCTTCCTCACTTACTCTAGCTAGATATACTATGGTATGCAACCCATACTGGCCTCTCATTGATGTAATCAGGTAATATAATGTGTAGGCCATCGGGAAACTATACCCTCCACATTCTCCTATTATCGACCTATACTACCAAAATATGTCTGCACCTCTACACTCATCTAGCATATTAAACCCTTTGGCGATAATGACACCACAGTGTCTTGATGACACTTTTTTGTGGAAATGTTTACATATTAAATACGAAGTATTGTGAATAGCATATATTCCGCATTCACAGTCCACAAGTACATTTTTATTAAATATCAGGCATTTGCAACGTGTTCACCACCTGTCAAAGCATATACGGCAAACCCATAATTAGTTTACACAATGCTTATATTTTATCTGAATGATATTGTTAAACAAGCATCGTTCACACTTGATTACACCAATAAATGTCGAATTGAAAATTACACGTTCCTCGCTACTTTGTCACATAATATATGACAATGTGACGAGGAACGTGTAATATTTATGTACGCCTACATACTATGTACGCCCCTATATTTCCATAATATACACGCTTTATCTGTTTAAAAGATCATGTTAGCATCTCCACAGCAATCTATCATGCGTCATCAAATAATGTCGAATATGTTCACATGTCAAATTGAATATGTTGACAACAATACAACATTATGTGGTCAGTTTTGCCACAAAATGTCACAACTTCGATTATGCGGTCTTTTTCAAGCGATCTTCATAAAAACATCTGCAGTTGGATGAAAAAAGACGCAGGAGGGGTAAAACCAACCACATGTGAAGAAATTAAAGCTGCGTTATTCAGAAATTCTGACAGAACTTGTCATGCAAAAATAAGAACATTGCATTCCTTATGCTCAAGGGAGCAGCATCATAAAACCACGTGGCCACCCTACTAAATATTCGATGTGACACTAATTAAGTTTCATATAGCATCATAAATATATTTTCTTTAGGTGTGAACAAACTTTCGTCTGGTGTGTGTAGATAAAGCCCCATATTTTAGATTGAATATATATTTTTTGAAAATAAATCGAATAAGCCTAAAGTTTATTCTGAGCAATCCCAAAATTAAAAGCTAAATGGATAAAATGCAGTGAAAAAAATTAAATGGATGGGGTTTTAGGCCATCTTTGGGCACATATAGGTTAAACTGGCAAAAAAACCTCCTGTCGTTATTAAGTTGTTATATAAATCAAGTAGAATACCAGACTTGAGCCGGGATATCTAACGTAAATTTCACATTGTTAACATAATAACCCAAGTCTTGAAATCGATCGGACTCTATGCCACTTTTGTGCACATACAGGCTAAATTGGGACAGGAAAACCTCCCGAGGATGGTAAGATGAATAAGATGACACTGCCCTCCAGACACAGGATTCGAAAGTCAAACCCTAGCAATCTAAGGCCGAGCACGCCACCTCACAGAGGTTCACCACAATATTGAATATTTACGAGTGAGCGGGGAAGAATTTTTTTTCTTAGAAAGTTGAAGGACGAAGTGGGGTTTGAACCCGCGATCTCCGACTTTCCAATCAGGAAGCTTTAACCAGGACCCCCGCCGAATATGAAATTCAACAATCACATTGTCATTTAGATTTCTATTTAAATCAGTTACAGTTTTTCGCTTTGTTCTGTAAATTTTTGGCTGGATTGTTTTTATGTGTACAGTAGAACCTCGCTAAACGGACCACCCAAGGGACCACCCATTAGCGAGGTGGTCCCCTAAGTAAAATTGTGCATTATACCTTATAATAATATCATGCTCTAAGCACAGTAGGCCTATGTGTACTATTATCTACGTGTATAAGAGATGAAACAAACACAAAACAAACACAATACAATAATAAATATATTTATTCAATTAGCACTTAAAATAATTACTAAATTTTTTTTTTATTTTTTTACATTTATTGGAAGTTTGCCGCAGTTTGTATGCTGCTTCTCACAACAGCAACACGCAAACTATCTTGAGAAGTCATCAACTTTTCATGTTTCATGTTTATTTTTTCACAACAGAACTCTGGAATATAATCTATCCATTTTGGAGCATCTAAACATGTTTCAGGCTTAATATATTTTTTGAAAATAAATCGAATAAGCCTAAAGTTTATTCTGAGCAATCCCAAAATTAAAAGCTAAATGGATAAAATGCAGTGAAAAAAATTAAATGGATGGGGTTTTAGGCCATCTTTGGGCACATATAGGTTAAACTGGCAAAAAAACCTCCTGTCGTTATTAAGTTGTTATATAAATCAAGTAGAATACCAGACTTGAGCCGGGATATCTAACGTAAATTTCACATTGTTAACATAATAACCCAAGTCTTGAAATCGATCGGACTCTATGCCACTTTTGCGCACATACAGGCTAAATTGGGACAGGAAAACCTCCCGAGGATGGTAAGATGAATAAGATGACACTGCCCTCCAGACACAGGATTCGAAAGTCAAACCCTAGCAATCTAAGGCCGAGCACGCCACCTCACAGAGGTTCACCACAATATTGAATATTTACGAGTGAGCGGGGAAGAATTTTTTTTCTTAGAAAGTTGAAGGACGGAGTGGGGTTTGAACCCGCGATCTCCGACTTTCCAATCAGGAAGCTTTAACCAGGACCCCCGCCGAATATGAAATTCAACAATCACATTGTCATTTAGATTTCTATTTAAATCAGTTACAGTTTTTCGCTTTGTTCTGTAAATTTTTGGCTGGATTGTTTTTATGTGTACAGTAGAACCTCGCTAAACGGACCACCCAAGGGACCACCCATTAGCGAGGTGGTCCCCTAAGTAAAATTGTGCATTATACCTTATAATAATATCATGCTCTAAGCACAGTAGGCCTATGTGTACTATTATCTACGTGTATAAGAGATGAAACAAACACAAAACAAACACAATACAATAATAAATATATTTATTCAATTAGCACTTAAAATAATTACTAAATTTTTTTTTTTTTTTTTTACATTTATTGGAAGTTTGCCGCAGTTTGTATGCTGCTTCTCACAACAGCAACACGCAAACTATCTTGAGAAGTCATCAACTTTTCATGTTTCATGTTTATTTTTTCACAACAGAACTCTGGAATATAATCTATCCATTTTGAAGCATCTAAACATGTTTCAGGCGTAGAAGACAGATCTCGTTGGTCATCATATTCTTCATCTAATCTGCTTATTGTCGCTGACTGTGGGTGCGATCGACTTGCATCTATGAGATTTATTTTTTCTTTGAGCGTGAGTTTATCACGTCTAGCTTTTTCCATATTGATGCACAACGTTGAATGACTTACTAAAGTCATAACCCCTTTTAAAATCTTGGTAAGCTGTTGTTCTGTTTATTTTGTAAAAGGGACTGGCCTAGGCTAAAATCATCAAAAAATCGGTGATTTTATGACCATATCATGTAAACATGTTCATGTTCATAGCGCATTCACCAGTTAGACTAGATATAGAGACGAAATGTTTACATCATATGGTCATATTAAGAAGCCAAAATAAAATCTCCGATTTTTTTTTATGATTTTAGTCTGGGTCAGTCCCTTTAACCATCGAACAGAAATTGAGCATTAAAAATACAATATCAGAGGCGATAATCAAATGAAGGCCGACAGTTCTGATGGTAAAAAAGTTGTGTGTAACGCTTCTCTGATGTCGCTAAACAAGCTAAATGTGACTGGAAGCAGTTCAACACTGCACTATGACGTGTTACGTTGACCCAATGTTAGGTTAATGTTGGCCAACCGTCTGATAATTCGGCCTAACATTAATCCAACACTGGTTCAATGTCTCGTATTTGCTGGGTTATCCCTTTAATTGATCAGAGCAGAGCCTGCAAACGTTATGGCCTTGTTAATGTGGCGTATTACATGATAAATCACACGAACACTTGCCGTCTCTAAGTTACGAATACGAATCAGTTTATTTGTTAGGTCATGTACAGATCAGTATGCCTAATACAATTATTATAAAATGATCATTGCAACCGAGATTTAATAACTAGTACAGATACAGAGTTAGAATTACATGTGGGTCCATCGAGTGCACAAAAAATATATAACGTTGATATGTTGAGCTCTGAGGGTCAAATTCCCAGCGAAAGTGAATTGCTACTGTCAATTAATCACTATGATCATATTCTAATTTTATTTAGTAGCTAGTTGTGATTCAATTTTCTGAAATAGTTACAAGGAGAACGGCATACAATAAATTATCTTGCAAAGATACTGAATACAAAGATTATCGATATCAGCCTTATACTTTATTAAAAGCTACCAATAGATTAAAATCAACATGAAATAAGATTCATTCTGAGCAATCAGACGATTGTCGTTTGTGTCAATGCAAGCGTAAAAGCGCGACGTCCACCATATAGGACCCATGGCAATTTTAATGCCTCATCAAGACTGCCAGATAAATATCAGGGGGTGCAGGTCCAGATAATCATTGTTTGTCGTTTGTGGTCATCCAAGCATGGAGGCACGACTTTCACCGTAGGTGTGAATGCTCTGTCAGTGATCCAAGAGGCTCGAAAAATTGACCCTTGATGTTCCAGGTGGTCCGCTTAGCGAGGTTCGAGACTGGTTTTGTGCAAAAAAAGTGGTTCGAGACCCGAATAGCGGGGGTGGTCCGCTAAGGGTTAATCCTTAAGCATTACGTCAATGGGAAAAACTTTGGTACTGGACAAAAGTGGTCCGGGACGCCAGGTGGTCCGCTTATTGAGGTGGTCCGGAACCATGGTTATGCTGTATATCTAATTGCATGTGAACATCAATAAATTATTAATATGTATATTGCGAGGAACGTGCAATTTTTAATTCGACATTTATTGGTGTGATCAAGTGTGAACGATGGTGGTTTGAACTTATGCAGACACACTAAAGGCATTGTGTACACCTTTGATGGATTTGCTGTATATGCATTGACGGTCGATAATAAGCTAATGTGGAGGGCAGAATTTCTGATTGCTTAAATATTACGTTAATGACAGGCCAAAAAGAGTTGCATACCATGTATAGCTAGAGTGAGTGAGGAATAGCGCGTGTGTACACATGTCTGTACATACAACAGTTGTACATTTATCCGGGACAATCACAGGTGGTTGATACTGGATCACTTTTCTAGACGAATATTAATATTGGAATATTTGTTTATTTACATAATAAACTAATAGTTTGTACAGACAGTGTTGTAAGTACAGTAAATTCACTGATTGGGTAATTATCATCACATTTTTACTAAATATTGCTGAAAAAATAAGAATCATAATATACGATGTTTTAGCGTGTTGAGATTATTATAGGCCTAAGTTATTAAGTGTAACTTGGTAACGCTATATTTAATTTAATCTTGTTTGTCTATGTGTAGCATAAATACACCGCATATCATATTAAAAATAATACAACAACAGCATGCAGAGCTTCCATTTGATACATTATCCTATTTTCTAATACCATCTTTATTCAGTTTAACTTGAGAATTGTGGAATCAATCCGCACAGAGAGGGAGGGGGGGTAAAATAATTATGAAAAAATGAAAATATTGAGTAATGATTTGTGCACTGTGTATTCTACATGTATTCTTTAAATTATAAAATTGCCTTTCCGCTATTTATCCCTGATGAGTTTCTATGGCCATCCGCGTCTGTGTAAACACATTCAAGGACACAATCATTTGGAGGAGTGCGCTGTAACATTAGAGCTGAATCACCTGAATGTGTTACCCGAGACATTCTGATAATGATTCAATCACCAAAGTCCTCGACTCATTACGCCCCACTGCAGTGCAATAGCAAATAGCAGTAACTGCTTACTTAAAAAAGTAAGCAGCTGCTGCTGTGCGCCCTTACTGTTTCCCTTTGCAATGCACCATAGCTGTCTGAAAGGAACAACCCAGAAAACACTAAACATTTGCATACCATTTATACAACGTCGGCCCTACGTCTTCGACGCTGGACCAACATTGTATACATGTTATACAAATGTTTTTGTGTTTAGTGGAAACAGATCACGTCAGTGTTAATGAATTCCTGTAACCAGACGAAAACACTGCTGTCCTTGTATAATGGCTCAGGTCTATAAGTCTTCAATGCACCCAAGCCGCATATTATGTGCATTCATAGTGGGCTATGTGGGGTGGCTGGTGTGGGGGCTAGCGCTGCTGTGTATCACGCCGGAGCTCGCAGGTTATCCGCCGGCGGCGGCATATAAGAAGGCAGGCCGTTGCTCTGCAAAGCCAAGCGCTAAATGATTATTGAAAAAGTAATAAGGTAGTATCTATGCTTATATGGCTTTGCACGGCGATATACTGGCGGTTCAAATGTCAGCGTGAACTATAGCAGTGAGCAAAGCAAAGCAGCAGCAACTGCATGGCTGTTAACTCTGATCATGCTGATTTTTCAACATTTTCAACCACTTGAGGTTGTGTCTCGCTACCGCGATCCACAACCTAAAGTGGTTGAAAATCACGCAAAATTGTTTAATTTTTGACCAAACATTTACTAATCTTAGTGCTTAACCCTTTGACCGCCGGTGTCGCATATATTCGGGTTTTACATTTTTGTATTAGCACAATAAGTACCACCTTTCAAACATGTTAAAGATAAAATGTGACATCAATCAGCAATATTTGAAAACAGATGACCTCTATTTTGTCAAATCTGAATAATTTTCACTCACTTGAAGTTGTGGATCGCGTCAGCGAGAAAATTTAAATTGAATAATTTGGCGGTTAAAGGGTTAAACAATCACCTAATTCTCAATAACTGTGATTTATTAGGTTAATAAAACGGATTAAAAACGACTTTTGTCGTGATCAGGTGCAGTAAAGTCAACAGTTATTGTGGTGTGCAAAGTCAGAAGAAACAGCTTACTGTCATGAAAATGCAAAAGGCAGTAACTACTTATTGAAACGAAAAAAAGGCTTAAGTTACAAACACGGAAACAGTCTACCACTTTCTGAAGTCGCTTCCTGCATATTGTAATAATATCGCAAAACAAGCGAAACTCTAAGCTGTGACTAGGCACATGCCCTGTTCTTAGCAAATAACTGCAAGGTATTTTATGGTGCAGATAACTATAGGCAATGCACAATCAAGGCATTTGAACAGTTTTGAGCCTTATGTATGTGAGTGACCATGATGACAAACAGTCTATTTGACAGGGATTTGAACCCGACACATCCAGTCGTTATCTCCAGGGTTTAGTGATACAAATCTGAGTCGGTCTTAAGTTTTGACTGGGGGGCTGGTGCAGTGGTTGAAGCTTCCTGCTTAGAAAATCGGAGATCGCGGATTCGAACCCCACTCTGGCATTCAAGTTTCACAAAAACAAAATGTTTCTCCTGTGGTGAATACTGTGGTGAACCTCCGTGTCCAAGAGGTGGCGTGCTTTGCCTCAGACTGCCAGGGCTCCAAATTCAAAAAAATTCTGGGTGGTAGTGGCTTCCAGCTGCCCAGTTTAGCCTTCATGTGAACAAACGTTCATTTCATTTCAATTTCAGGTTTGACTAGGCATATAGCCAGAAGGATCTGGGATTAGTCTTCAATCTTTAATAGTGTAAGTATAACTAAACTACGAAGACCCAGAGGGGACAGAGGGGGAGAAAAATAAATAATGGTATAATATCCCGTACGTACGTATTCATGATCCCGTACATACGCAATCGTGATCCCGTACGTATGCAATGATGATCCCGTATTCACGCAATCATGATCCCGTACGTACGCAATAATGATCTCGTGCGTATGCAATCATGATCCCGTACGTATGCAATCATAATTCCGTAAAAATTCAGGGGGGTGTTCTCAATTCCCCCCCTCCCCCCTCCCTGCCAGAGCACAGGATGATCGGCTCATTCTGCATAACAGACATACATTGGATAAATTTTAAAATCCAGAGCTTAACTGCACCTGTTTTATGACTTTTTGTCGTGGCCAAAGACAATTTTTTACTACTGTACATGCACTTGGAGACTACTAGTCCTCGGATCGCCAGAAATTATATAAAGCATTGTTTTTCGCATTTCTTGCATTGGGGATTGAGCCTTATTTTACAACGCCCAATGACGGACGGACGTAAAAGACTTTTATTTCTTAAAATTTTGGAAGGGTATTAAAACAAAATTATGGCATGGTGCTATAGGCTTTGACAATGTCCAATACCATAATACATTGCCGTAGACTGATCAGAATATTAAGATAGTTATAGGCCTAGTATTGTAGGGGCGTTTTCACACATAAAAACAAAACTTAACTGTATTTCAACAGAAAACGACCACTTTTTGTGAAATATATAGGCCCCTTAAACGTGCACAACACACAAAGATCGGATGAACTTTCAGAATAAGAAACAATAAAAATGATCACCCATTTAATTGATTTTTTTAGCTCTTTTCTTGACGACCGTGTCTTCTTGACTTGGACACTTCTCAAGCACTGGTAGGCATATATAATGTCGCGCCTCTGAATTCGATCCTTCTGGGACTTAAAAAAAATTGTTTTATTTGAACGAATAATTGAAAAGACACCCTCCTTGCTCCAGTCAGAATTAGCGCGGGGCACGCCCGAGGAAGAGCCTAATATTCTCCATTACCTGAAAACGTTACCGATGCCCTGTCGATGCTCCCTGGACCAGGAGTATTGGTAATATACATGCAATGTGTAACATATACTGTATATCTGGTAATATTCGCGAGGTTTTAATTTTTGCGAATTTTGCGAGGGGGACAAATTTGCGAATTCAAGAACCTCGCGAAAATTATTATTATAATAGCTCTACTAAAGGAAAATGAAAATTCGCGAATTCTAGACTTCGTGAAAAGTCCCAAAATTAAAAATTCGCGACAATTTAAACACGCGAAAATTACCACCGGCAGTAACAAGTAATAAGTAATTTATTCTGAAAAAATCCAAGGCAAGATCAGAGATAGTGTATGCCTGGTGTTTTTAAATATATGCATATATGGTCTGTAAAATTAACCGAAGAAAACTTTAAAGGCTGTGCCAACTGTTGTGTGCATGATGTGATGCGAGTCCAACACTGGTGTGGATAACTGACACCTGCTGAATAATTACACACGTTTATTATGTTTGTTATCGCAAAAATGTTCATTATTATAAATTAACCTAATTAATTACATCAGTGTAATTATTTACATTGAAGAATAAATTTCGTATATATGGTTTATACCGAGGTTTTGTAGGTCTTTACTTAAGGAAATACCCATGCTTCAGGAAGTTACTGCTATTAGACTAGGAATATAATGCAAAAAAATAAAGTCAGGGGGACGGAATGTTACAAGCTGTCACCAATTTCTATTTTGTTCCAGGGTCCCTACTGGTCAATTTAGGCCCATATGACAACTGATATTTTGATTTTCCTTATAATTATGACGTATTTTGTGAAAGCCGGTCAATACAAATTAGCCGATTATCTGGAAAAACACGAAATTGTAAATAAAATTAAATCTAGACTTACTACAGTCTACATAAAAGTATCAAAATGTGCAGATTATTGAACCACATTATATTGTTACACTTTACTTGATAATTTTTTTTTTTTGTAATGTTGAAGAGAAAAAATAACAAAAATAACAGAAACTTGAGTGTCAATGACACAGAAGCTCATCCTCAATTAGGGCAAGTTGATTACGAATTAAAATTTCTAAAATTAATAAGGCAGTTCTATGCACATGCACGTCGAGCTCTTTCAAATAAACCGAACAAAATTGAAATCGGATAAGAATTGAGGGAGGAGAAGCCTTTTTTGTGAATTGTGGACTGAGTGCCCTAATTGCGTCTTAATTAGGTCATAAGTTAATTAATAATTAAAATTTCTAAAATCCGTGAGGAAATTAAATGTACAGGCCCGAGCTCTTTCAAGCAAACCAAACAGAATTGAAATCGGATAAGAATTGAGAGAGGATAACCATTTATTGTGAATTGTGGACAGACGACAGACGACAAACGCAACACGATGGCATAAGCTCATCTTAGGCCTCAAGGCCAGATGAGCTAAAAATGTGTAATTTCACGAATATCACTTAGAAAGAAACCTTGAAACCTGACTAACATGGTTACATGCTGTCAAACATTTTAATGTTTTGGCAGGACCCTTTCTGGGTGAAAATGGGCAAAATAACCCTTGATATTTAGATTTTTAGATTAAAGATACTTATATTAAAATAGCTAGAACATTCACAATGGTATCAAAATGTGCAGATTAGTGAGCCACGTCATATTATTACAGCAAATGCTAAACGATAACGGCACAACTATATAATTATGTGTAATTTTAGAATTCCAAACTCACATGTCTTACATGCTACCAAATATTCATGTATTGTGCCAGGGTTCTTTCTTTGGTATTTAATACCTTGTCTCATATTTGTTGTGAGGCAAACACGTAGATCATATGCAACATCACAACTCTATTTGTGAGTCTATGATTAGCAGGCCCGATGATTAGACAGGTGAGTGCTGATGACCGATGGGATCCTGCAGATGTTTTAGTGGATTCGCCTTGAGAGCTGGTGTGTGTCCAATTAGCCAACAACATTTAGTTACTTGTGTAATCACTTAAGCAAGCGATCTGGTTGGAGCGAGGTACACCTGCTCGAATGAAAGAATAAAACTTCGCTGTGCCTAAGAGAGTTATGTGTCACTTACTGCTCAAGTAACTACTATTATCATCCGGTGACTCTCCATCCCTGGACGTTTGATACTAGTCCTAGAAGTATGGTAGGGACATCTTCCTGGCAGCAAGTCTTGACACAGCGAGGCCGTCAGACCAAGCTTTGCTGAATTAGCCATACCATCCACCAAATGGGGTAGGGAGGAAAATTTAGATATTGAATATTCATTAGTTTTTCAAAAAATGTCTTTTTAATGTTGGCCCGCTGTCTGCGACGTTGGCTCACCATTAATTCAACCCTCGTGCACGTTTCGTTGAGATGTGGTGGTCTGTGTCTGAGACGTTTCCGGTGAGCTAGTCGGCCAGCAGACATGTGTTGTTTAATGTAGGGCCGGTGTCGTAGACAGTGGCCCCACATTAAAACAACACTCATGCCAGAGGTCAAACTTGGGTCAAACAGAAAAAATATTTTTTTAAAATCCCCACTCCAATAGGTGGATTCAACCCTGTTTCAGCAAGGTCGGTCTACGACCTCAGGAATAGCCAGCCTTGCAGAGGAAGATGGGTAGGGAAAGCTCGCGACAAATTCAAATATCTCGTAGGCCTACAAACCATTTTTAATTAGTGATTCCTGTCTGGGATAAGCAATGTCTACTTATAGCCACACACATGGCTGATATTGTGCTCCTCCAAACAGCATTGTGTCGGCCCAACATTGAACTAACATTGGCTTAGAAAATTAGACTGGGGACGCTTTCTCACCAGTGTAACGTGGACACAACTCAATAGGTCGTCCATTAATTTGAAATACATTTTGTTGTTTGAAAAAATCATAACTACAGTAGATTTAAAACAGCAAATCATATATTTGTCCAATGTTCCCCATCTTTATGTTTGATAGATAACATGGCATATACCTCAGTAAAACTTGTGATGTTTAGTACCTCTAGATCGTGGTATTTGTTGACACTGAGTGTGAATTGCACAAACTGTTCAGTAAGTGCACTCTGACTCTTGACTTTCAAAGTTTCTTGTTGAAAGAAGGAGCTGGTTGTATCATCAGTTGTCAAGTCAAAGATGGATCTATTGTACTGTCTGACTGTTTTATGCCAACTAGGTCTTTCCTAACTTTGTTTACATACTCCAAGCAAAACTCTAAACTGCTGCCAGATATATTGAACAGTACCCCAGGGTGTCTATTTGGTATGATCATGTTAGGCAAACCACAGCAATATGTCGCAACATGGAGAGTAATTTTTGGACCAACTGCATGTATTATGTCCAGTCGGTTTTTACCTGTAGTTCATAGATTTTGCATTTTCTGGTGCAGTCACCAAATGTACAGTGCCACAATTGCACAGTCATCATCAAAATATAGTAGGCCATACTACTTGTTTAGAAGCTTGTTTCCAATTTCATGCGTATTAATGATAAGTCTGTGCTGCTCTGTCCATTAATGCACTGGCTATGCGAATGTACCGTTTAGTCATCACGTTGTTCTCAGTTGTATTTGCCCCACACTTAGCGCTCTTATCTCAAGTACCGCGTAGACCTGAGTCGCAACATTCTGTCCTATGTCTCTTAAAAAATTATTAACTATGTGGAAACCATCAAGATATAATTATAGAGACTTGTAAGTGTCCGAATATTCCAACCTGGAGCTCTTTTATGATTTGGGATCTGCAAATGTGAGAGCCAGCTATTGGATTTATGTCCTTTAAGGGCAAATGAGATCCCACGACTTGTTTCAAAGATAAGCTTCGAAGACTGATGTGCTTTTAGTGAGGTGGTGTTGCGATGAGGTTTTAAGAGCCGCTTTTCTGTGTGAGCTCTCCTGGTAGACCCACACGTGCAGTGTGTTTGAAGTGTAACTGCTGGGATGCATGCATAAACGTTGATAGGATATATAAAGAGTCTTGTAGCACTTACTGCCCGAAACAACGTTTAATATATACCAGGTCACCTACCATCACTGGAAGTCTGGTATTAATTCTGGCACTAACAGCAGGGCAATGGGTTTCCTTCCATTCGCCCTCATAGGATTGTTACTACTACTGACTGCTCTGGGTTTATTTCTTGCATAATGTTTATGCATCTCAATAAAACTGTCAAAATGTGTATTGTTTTTTTTGTATTTTGTTTGCCTTTTACAACAAAAAAACTAAGAAATTATTACATAAAGTTTAGTAATATGATGTGTCATTTCGGCATTTACCGTGTTTTTTATCGTAGGCTATAATCAGTTGAATTTAATCGAGAAACTTTAACAAAATATGTCATAGTTATTAGAAAATAAATATAGCAAGGGTCATTTGGGCTCTGAATGCTCAGAATAGGCCATAGCACAACACTTGAATGTTTGACAGCATGTAAGACATCTCTTTAACATGTTTAAGGACAGTTTTAAGGATTTTTTCCGAGTAGCATTTATAAAGTTACACATGTTTTGTATTTAACTGTTATTTTTTGTCTTTTACAACATCAAAAAGTAAGAAATAATTATTTAACACATTTTGACACCTATATGAAGACTGTAGCTATTCTGGATGAAATATCATTAACAATTTTGTTGTTTTCGTATAATCAGTTCTATCGTATTTACTCAAATTTATCAAGATATCAAGATTTATCTGGGTTCATTAATCTGCACGTTTTGATACTTCTATGAAGGCTCTGGTAAGTCTAGATTCAATTTTATTTATAATTTCATATAATCGACTAATTCGTATTTGACCGTCTTTCACAAAATAGGTCATAATTATGAGCAAAATTAAAATATCAAGTGTTATATGACGTGATCGGCCAATCACTGCCGTTATAAAGTTGTTATATAAATCAGGTAGAATACCAGACTTGAGCCGGGATATCTAACGCAAATTTTACATTGTTACCCATAATAGCCCAAGTCTTGTATTACATATTTAAATCAATCGGACTTTAGGCCACTTTTGTGCACACAAAGGCTAAATTGGACCAGGAAAACCCCCTGAGAATGGTGAGATGGAGTGAGATGACACTGCCCTCCAGACACATAATTCGAAATTTAAAACCTGGAGGTCTGAGGTCGAGCATGCTACCTCTCGGTCATGGAGGCTCCCCACATAACGTTGCGTTGCTAACCACTTTCTATAGGGCCCCCGCCTCTTTTATTACAAGCCACGCCCACTCCGTTTTGTTCGTATACCCAGAAAACACGAAATAATGAGCCAATGCTGGGTTAATGTTGCACTTGTGTCGTAGACGATGACCCAACATTAAACCAGCATCGGATCACCATCTAGCTTTTACTGAGTAATAATATTATAATATTGTGTGTCTTGTCTGATGTTTGAAACAAAATCAGGATATGTGAGCACAAAACTGGCTGGCCAAAATGTGGTACAAATACTGACAGCATTGACCCAATATAAAATGATAGTTGGCTAGATGTCTCCGTGGAGAGAGTCCATGCCTATGAATACTGTGATGTCAGAATTAACAGTCATGAGAGGGATTTGATTGACAGTTCCCTGATTTGCCTCACCCCGATCACCAATCACCGCTAACTAACGTGATTGGTTGACACATCTCGTATTTTCTCTCAACCTTGGTGCTTAACGTGAAAATAGGAGAGTTTGTTCGATGGTGGCCCAATGTTTGAGACGTTGACCACATCTTGGACTATCAATTTATTTTTGTATATAGTGGAAAACGTAAATTAACAGGGAACAAATGTTACGGACAGTAGTATACTATATGTAACTGGTTATTGTGACATTTTCAGATTATCCCCAGGGTCGAACTAGTTTCAGGGTACCGGGGTGTTTGTTGAGACTAGTTTCAGCGTATCGGCTGGGGGGAGGGGGGTACGTTGCCCATATATATAGTATAATTTTCAAACATGGCCGCCATTCAAATAATTATTGCAGTGCTAATAAATCTCAGTCGCAGTAAAATACACGGACGAAGCATCGTGGTGTTATTCGACTCGTGTGTTGTTTAAGTTTAAGTGTACATGTATCAAAGAAAATACATATTTCACAACAACATAAAAATACAAGATGGTTTAAATTTGATTAACATTTCTACTTCTCCCACCCAACAGACATGACCTAAAAATCTGTGAGAGGTTGTAGAATAATATAGAATCCGTGTAAGCCTACATGTGATATTTATATTTCAATGTACACTTCATTGTGCGATAAACCACACTCACAACTTAAAATCAAGGATATAATGTTCAAAGCAAGTCGGTAAAGGAAGAGTTAAAATTAGGCGATGTTCTAGTTACTGCGCAGCCTATGTGTTTATTGAAACAAGTCGCTGTTGTTTTGCTGCGTGCTTGCAAAGTCGGAGGTCATGGGTTCGAACCCCACTCTGGCCTCCAAGTTTCAAAGAAACAAAATGTTTCTTCCCCTCTCACTCGTAAAGATCCAATATTGTGGTGAGCCTCTGTGACCAAGAGGTAGCGTGCTAGGCCTCAGACCGTCAGGGCTCGAATTTCGAATCCTGTGTCAGGAAGGCAGTGTCATCTCATTCATCTCACCATCGTAAGGAGGCTCTACTGGCCCAGTTTAGTCTATGTGCACAAAAGTGGCTCAAAACCCAATTCATTTTATTTCATTTATCAGGGTTAATTTGACGCGCGGTACGACGCAAACCCGACATTGGACCAATGCTTGTGCCAACATCGGACCCAATGCTTGGGCCAACATCGGGTCCCAGCTACAGGTAGTGCCTCGTCACTACTGTGTATTGGGGTGTCTCCGTTGTCTGGAGGACATTACAAAACTTAGGAGTCAGGGATAAACTTGAGAATCTATGATTGAAATACAAATATTGCCATATATCTTACCACCCTCGTAAAAAGACGAGACTTGTCAGAAGTCTAACTGGTTAATTCGCAAAATGTACGTAGAACGTGAACTAGATCCCATTCCACCACCCCTCCCCTTGCTCGCTTCTCTAAACTCAAGACCAGCTGATAGGCATATGGAATCGCTTAATATGTAATTGCATAATAAGTCAATAAAATAAAGCAATTTAAAATACGTATGTGATAATAATCATTTCGTACGTACGAGATCATGATTGCGTACCTACCGGATCATGATTGCGTACGTACGGGATATATTGCGTACGTACGGGATCATGATTATGTACGTACGAGTTCATGAATCCGTACGTACGGGATCATGATTGCGTACGTACGAGATAATGCTTGCGTACGTACGGGATAATGATTGCGTACGTACGGATAATGATTGCTTACGTACGGGATCATGATTGCGTACGTACGGGATCATGATTGCTTACGTACGGGACCATGATTGCGTACGTATGGGATATTCCAATTGTTATTTTTTCTTCCTATGTCCCCTCTGGGTAGTTGTACTAAACAATCATTTTAGAAGTGAGGCATTGATCCTCTTAAGGGTCGCAATCTCGTCCGGTGGATCATTACAGCAATAACGCAGACCGTGGGCCCGAGGCGGGGCTGAAAGTTTGGATGTGATAAGTCCCCACGCCCACCAGAATCACAACGCCTGCATTGAAAACTAAGCCAATTGAGACGTAATTCTCATCTGAACTGATTCTATAGGCCTCAGCCATGCTCGAAGCGCAACTTTTTGTCATATATGACAAATATACATACGTTAAACCGCTGTTGTTTTAATGTTAGGCCAGCGTCGCAGACGCTGGCCTAAAATTAAGACAACATCGGCTCACTGTATTTTGTCTGCTGACACGATCCATAGTTTGGTGTGATGGTTGTTCACCATCTCGCATATCACATCCGACACGCATTGTGAATGCTCTCTCACAGCCTCACATCTCTTCCGAAATCATGTAAGCATCCTGACGTTGGCTATATTATGAAGGGCTGTATCTGACACGCAGTAGAGTGGCAGATACGACCTTTTAATTTGAAGGTGATAATGAAAATGCTTACCCGATGTCTGCTGGTTCCCACACAATAACATAATCTGACCAGCTAAATACTGCCGCGAGTTTGACCACAAGCTGCTTTATGCTGAAGTGCCACTTTATATAACCGTTTCATCATATGTTAAAGGGACTAGCTCAGGCTAAAATCATAAAAAAATCGGTGATTTTATTTTGGCTTTTTAATATGACCACATGATGTAAACATGTCCTTAGACTAGAACAGTGCAAATTTTTTTATTTTGTGCTGCGAATTTACTAGTTAGGCTAGATATTAGTTAGGCTGATTTCTTATTTTGAACAACTATGTCAAAAATGTGTTTATTTTAGCCTGATGCATCTCCCATAAAAAAATCAAGACCTTAAGAGCAGTAGTTTTAATGCTGTCAAATAATGTATTCTCAAGTTAGCATGTATGGTTGCAATTGTAATTAATGCAAATCAATATAATATATTATATTTAACATAAACTTACTATCAGAAGTGGAACTAGAATATTATATTACTTGCGTGCAAACTCTTGTCAACTACAAGGAACAGTGTGTTCTTTAAATTTACTGCGTGCCAAGTAATACTAACTGAAAATACCAGACTCTTGAAATTCAAGCAAATTAAAGTTACGTGAAGATGGCACGTGTTTTACTTGTTACTTGCAAAGGGTGGGCCTCAAAGATATGTTGTATTAGTTATTATCTGTCAGCATTAAGAAAACTAATGTAATGCAATGTTTACTAAACATTATTTTGCAGAGAACTTCAACACTGAATGAAATTGTCATCATCACTTTGCATTCTCTTTCATGATGAGCTTTTAACACTTTCCAAAACATGTCAATTTTGGATTTGGGCTTTATGAAAACAAACCATATCATATTGAAAATCGTTTATGTAGAACCAAGACTGTTACGAAACAAACAGTTTGCACTTCAGTTTATGTCACTGGCATACAAATTAAGAGAGTTATTGGAAGTTTATACGAGTAAAACCTTTAAACAGTTTCTTTTCGAAATGACAAAAAATAACTTAGCATGTTCTTGCTTGTACCCATTCAATTCACAAAAGTATAATTTAAAATACTTTGAATATACTTATCATTTTTACTATTTCAAGAAGTGATAAAAAACTTATTTTGGTGTGTGAAAATATTAAAATCGATAAAATGCTAATTTTCGTGGTGCTCAGATTTGATTTATAGAAATTTCACAAATTCCCATTTCCGTCGACATCAGAGCTCTGGCGATTAAAGCTCCTTTATTGCATGTAAGCCCTGGACACTATAAGGTGTATTTTTGGACAATTAAACCTCAGAACATCTAGCTATTCAATTGAAATTTGCATTCCCTTGACGCTGTCTCTCGATACCGCGATCCACAACTTCAGCTAGCTGAAAATTGTCACATCATCTTTTATTTGAGACATACTTCACTTCACAGGATAGCTAATAAAATATATATATATATATCACAGTAGTCGACATCAGTGCTCTAAAGGTTAATTGAACGAAAGTGGTATATGCGCCAGAATAAAGATAATCTCCTTGCAAACAAAAAAACATTTGTATAACTTTTATACAACGTCGGTCCAACTTCTTTGACGTTGGTGCAACACTATATGAATGTTATACAGATGCTTTGTGCTTGCTTGGTTGAGCTTTTATTTGTTATATTTATATTCTTACTCATTTTGATTCGCCGTGAATAAAAATGAGCGAAATTCGATCAAAGAAACCGTGAAAGAGTCAAGTGTTGCTCGTGTGAAGAGAGCTGTGTGTCTGAAGATAAACCGTTGTTGTCCGCGATGACCTGCTCGCCTGCAGGCTATCAGCGGCGCCCGTCCGCAGCCCACAAACTCAATAAGGATCATTTGACGGATCTGCCGTCATCTGTAGGGCTATACAAACGCATTAACCCTTTACCCGCCAGGTTATCCCATTTAATTTTTCACCCGCTTGAAGTTGTGGGTCGCTACAGCGACCCACAACTTCAAGCGGGTGAAAATTACTCATTATGTGTTTAATTTGAAATCAAACATTTGCATATCTTGATGTTTTAACACTCGTTTCATTCCCAGCAGCCGTGATTTACCCTGGTATGGTAGTAAAATGGATTAAAAATAATTTTAGTCGGCCCTGTCGCCTAAAGGGTTGATTCAATTACTCTGGGGAGGAGATAGCGTCAATCAGAAAGCCACGCGGCGACCCTCCGCCTCCGCAGCCGTAATGGTGGCTCTCCCGCCCATATGTTTACCGATGATTACGTGCATGTAATGAGTCGCGAATTTGGAAAGGAAAGGCGATGATTAGGTCAGAAAATAAGCCGCGACTATGGAAAAGAAAGGGTGGATCCCCCACTCACAAAAGTGGGGACACACCCTTTCAGTCCCAAAAGGAGGGAGCGATGATAGATTGGCTGGCCACGGTGAGTCACCGTGCCCAGGTGAGCATGGATGAATGATACTTACTATTTTTACGATTCTAAGTACACGACTGTTTCAATTTGTGATGGAGTGGCTATTTACATATGAGTCTACGTCCCGGTTTGTTCTGAACCATTGCACGGGCGATGATGAATCGGGCTTTAGGCCACCTTTGTGCACATATAGGCTAAACTGGGCCAGGAGAACCTCCTGAGGATGGTGAGATAATTGAGATGACACTGTCCTGCACGGGCGAACTGGGTGAAGGAATCCGCCACACGTCGGCCCAACATTAAAACAACATTGATTCAACGTTCGAGTTTGCTGGGATTACAATACAATTATTACCCTGTTTTGTAGATCCTTGTGGGTTTGAAAGAAACAGAAAATGTTTCTTCCCCATCCACGTGTGAAAGTCAGTATTGCGGGGAGCCTCCGTGACCGAGAGGTAGCAGGCTCGGCCTCAGACCACCAGGGTTCGAATTTCGAATCCTGTGTCTGGAGGACAGTGTCATCTCAATCATCTCACCATCCTCAGGAGGTTCTCCTGGCCCAGTTTAGCCTATATGTACACAAAGGTGGCCCGATTCATTTCATTTTTGTAGATCCTTGTGATCGTAAACCTGATAGAAATTGGGGCGAAATCCTAGATATCCTGCAGGAGCAGGTATGGTAGGCATGCATGGACCCCATGACATGACTTGCGGTGGCGGATCCAGGATCTGTATAAAGGGGGGCTTGCCCCCAAGATTTTTTGGTAAATTTTAGCCAGTTTGGGGGGCTTTTTAAAGTATTTTTGCGAAAATAGGGGGGCCTGCTGCGCCCTCCCCCCCCCCCTGGATCCGCCACTGACTTGTATTATTCTGTCCTACCAAAGTGTCCTACTCCTCACCACCATTGATAGCAAATTGTGAAATACCGTACGTCATTCGGTAGGTGTCGTGAACTACACTTTGGCCAATCTGGCCCATCATAGCGACTCACGTGACTAACATAAGATAATTATACCACAATGCAAAGGCAAACAGTAGAAACTGCTTACTTGAAATGATATCAGCTACTGCTACATGCTCGGCAGTGTAGGGTTGACTCTGGGATAATATAAAAAACGTATTTGCTTCACACTCCCTATGTCGTCGTTGCATCACTTACTTTTCTAATGAAAGATTATTCACTCTCACCTGTTGATCCAGCACAAAACATTCTTGCAAAACGTTGAGCCGACGTTGTACAAATGTTATGAAAATGTTTTGTGTTTACTGGGCCGGTAGTCTACGACGCTGGCCCAACATTGAAACAAAAATGGCCCAGTGCCTCGTGTTTGCTGGGATCGCACAGCAGTAACGTGGTAAAGAATAGCGATATGTTTTTTCGTCATATTGTGTGAGAGGAGATGATATTCATGTACCAAAAAATAGGTAGGCCTATCTCGTAATTTACTGCCGTCCCACTTTGATTTATTCTGTCCATTGAGAGAGGGCCTAAGAAGTATCTACGTAAGATTTTTTCCTGGGGCAATGTTTAAAACAATATGATTTATATTTTATTTGCCAGTGAGCATCTCGGTATAGGAAAACAGATTCGACAACCGCGAGATTTAGTCTGTATTCCCCCGGAGATCAGAGAGTCGTATATTTCACCTGAGAAGTGGTAGAGGCGACCCTCAGATCTCCAAGGGACGTTATATTATTATGAAACATGATTTCCCGTATTTAACTGTACATCATTAATGAGCACGTGTCAGAAAAGATCAAGTGGTTCACTCTTCATCACACAGACACTAGCTAGGCTTACATCAGGGGCTCTACACACTATGGACATGCGAAGCCAAAAAGCACCATCTGCTCACTTGAAAAGTAAGCAGATAGTTACTACATTTTGGCTTTGCACAGCACAGTAAATCACACTACATGTACATAGTTAGCTATAGTGGAAAGGTTGTGTGTTGAATATCCACTTTAAACTTAGCAACCAATCTCAATCAATTTGATCTACTGCAGTCCAATTACACATCGATTTTTTTTTAAATGGCCACAACACTGTCAATATGTTTATAGCCATTTTAATATAGATTGTCTTCATGGTGACTGGCTGGGCTTGAAAAAATCATGGCTTGTCATCAAGTTGTACAAGTTGTACAAGTACATTACACAGTAATCCAACACAGTAAGTCAACATAGTTTGTCGTTAACGTGCATGTATATATATACTTTGTTTATCCTTCCTGACATCATGTAATAATGGCTTAAAATAGACCTGTGTCTGGTATGAGCACGGAATAATCCTTACGTGCACTGGTACAGCTCATAATCACCAAACTGATTTCCTTAATATCCCAGTAAACAGAAAATGTTTGTATAACAATTGTCCAATGTTGGACCAACGTCGAAGACGTTGGGCCGACGTTGTACAAATGTTATACAAATGTTTTGTGTTTGCTAGGTTAACTCCTATGCTCCTGAATCGTTTGTTTCTATTTTTATTCATTTGAAGATGGAATAATTTTTTGCTAACGCGATTTAAAGCTCCAAATGACGAAAAATATGTATAAATAATTTAGAAAAATAGACATCTCCCAAATTTATTATGTAATTAAATGAGTATCTACCGAAAACTATTTTATCAATTTTAGTGACAGTATATTGGATTTGAAAATTGTCTGAAACCGTTTATATACGGGACTAGCACTACAAGGGTTAATATTTTTTCAAAAGGTAAAATCAGTTGAGGTGGCATCAATAAATCATTCTGGAAATTGTTTCTGTTATATATGTTCATTGTGCATTCTGTAACGTGTTTAGCATACATGCTATTTTGGAGAATTGGGATATAAATATAGGCGCTAATCATAATAATTAAGCATTTGTAAATGGATGATAGATTTGAGAAAATGCCTATTTTAGTATAAAACTTATGCCATATAATTGGGATTCGCATTAAATGCTTATGTTGCAGATGTGTCTCAGACTTGATTTACACAGTCTTGATCTTTTAAATTACCTACGTGTAGTATCTGATATCTGAGAAAAATATGATACAATAATAAGTTTTTTTACCTCGTCATTTAAAATGATTACATTCGGTGCGATTGCTACATGACAGTCTTTGACGATCCCAACAACCACAACACACTCCGCCTATGTTGGTGTAATGTTGGTGAAACGTTGCTGAAAATCCATTAGAATATAACAATAGCGCGTGTTCTGAGGGCGTTATGATTATTTGAGGCCCGAGTCGAGATATTAGAGCTGGACCAAGGCTCGTATTCCCGTAAAAGTTACTATATGATTGGTAGAGAGGGCCATCTTGACCAATCAGAAGCTTGTTCGAGAATAAGGGCCCCCGGGCTTCAAACTATCTGGTACAGCTCAAATCTCACGGAGAGGTTCTTATGTAACCTAAACGCCCAAGAAAAACACCCACTATAATTATTTATTATCAGATTATCACGACGGCTACTAAAATACAAAACACAAACACGATTTTTGTGTTTATGTATCACTATTATGGTAGCCGATACTTACCATGTTTACCGGTAGATCTATATTTTTCTCTAAAGCTAACAGATCGATGTAGACTTGTCTCTAAGGCAAACAGATGTATTTACAATGTACTTGATTGTGTGGTATACTTATGATGGAATAATTCATAGACTTTTATGTTATATTTACATCATTGAGTTGGAAAGTATGTGAGTGTTTTCGTTATTTGAAGTCCACTCTTTGCCATTAAAACCTCTAGGCTAAACAGTGATATATGACAACAACGCCCCATTATGTGATAATAATAAGCTGTGACGCAAATACGATATATTCTGTGAAACGCAGTGACGTCACTCGATGAAAACAAGGGTATATAACACACCTCCCCATACTTCATTCTGGCAAACGCACTTGGCGTCACTCGGTGAAAACAAGGTTATATGAGAACCCTCCTCCATACTTCATTGTATTAGCCAGCTCGTTGAAAACAAAAGAGGTCGAAGTCATTGAGTTTCACATAATTGGCACTATACTGGGGTCGATAGTGGGTCAGCCCTGTGAACTATAGGTCAACATTGGCCTAACAATAGAACAGCGTTTTTTTCTGGAGCCAAGTTTTTAAATTATTTTACTTGCTAGTAAATATTACATTAAATGAAAACATATTCTCCACCAGCAAAGCTCTAAGAACAAAACTAGCAGTTTTGTCCGACCAATAATAGTATATTTAAATATTTCAGCAAACACAACACATTTTTACATGCTGCAGTTTATAATAGACAGCTAGCATGGTTAGAAACAATTAGAAACACTGCCTTGATCGGTACTTGCATTTTCTACAGACTGCTGTAACGTCACATATTGCATTCCCACTGTGATATCTTTGAAGCTATGCAAGTAAGCATTGTCATAGGCACAATAGAGTGACAACATGACACATTTACATGAAAAATTCCTTTATAATTAAAAAAAACAGCAGGTATTGAAGGAGGCTGGTTGGAAATGACAAACTTGGGACCCCGTGAGTTATTTTCGTCAGCACAGCTGGGACCAAAATTTGTCAGGGGGTATTATGCTCGTCACAGCTTAAATAAATAGTGTCTTAACTTCGTCATACACTAAAACAACACTTAAAGTAACGTATTAACAATTAAATTATCATATGTGTAACATTTTCTAGTAGAAAATCAACATTTTAAGTTAGACAATAAGTAAATAAATTCCGAGGCCATTACAAAAATTAAGGGTCATCGCAAAAAATCTGTATTATATAAACTACCCATGCAAACCTCTCCCTGTGACGCGATGGCACACAAAGTGCTCCTGCCACGTAATATGCATATTCAGATTTAGATAAATCTCAATGACAAGTTAATTTATCAAATTGATTCAAATTCCAGTGATAACCAACGAGTTGTGTCGTAATACTTTGAAAATCCAGTTACACTACAATACAAGTTGACACTAAAGTTGCACAAAATAACGCATGGACATTAATATCACCAGCTGTTGCAATTACCATGACAAAATAATCGATGGTGCTTTAGAAGTTATACTTCCAATGGTGACCCCTGAAGATGCACGTAGAATCACAAGAAAATCATGGTTACCCCAAAAACCAAACAAACTACAATGACAAGATAATGCATGTGACCCCCAGATTACACTTGCAATGAAAACACAATTCATGTCACCTCCGCAAATTAGAATGCCAATGGCGCAATACTGCATAGTGTCACTAGGCATTACTGATACCATAACAATATGCACAATAGCTATCAAATAAAAACAAATATTGTATAACGTCTAAACAAATTCATAAGTCAGCAATAGTAGATCAGCATTTGGAACAAAATACACTAACGTGCACAATACACCAGATTATAAGTGAGAATCTCAGGAATACTAAAATGGCTGATTAAGTTGTGGCATTTGATGCAAATTTGACAGCTTAGGGTTTTGTGACCAAGGGATCAAGAAGTACTCAGCCTGCTTTCACAAAAATAATTATTGAAATAATTTATAAAAAATTATTTCCAATATAGCATGAACGTCCTAATAATTAACCAATGTATAGATACCTTAATCTTTATACAACACTATATTTTTTAATCCCTAAGGTACAAACAAAATATAAATATTAGGATTTCAAGGATACCGTTATCCTGAAACTGTTCAATGTAACAGTAAATAAATAAATAAATAAATAAATAAATAAATAAATAAATAAATAAATAAATAAATAAATAAATAAATAAATAAATAAATAAATAAATAAATAAATAAATAAATAAATAAATAAATAAATAAATAAATAAATAAATAAATAAATAAATAAACAAACAAACAAACAAACAAACAAACAAACAAACAAACAAACAAACAAACAAACAAAGAAACAAAGAAACAAACACAAACAAACAAACAAACAAACAAACAAACAAACAAACAAACAAACAAACAAACAAACAAACAAACAAACAAACAAACAAACAAATAAACAAATAAATAAATAAATAAATAAATAAATAAATAAATAAATAAATAAATAAATAAATAAATAAATAAATAAATAAATAAATAAATAAATAAATAAATAAATAAATAAATAAATAAATAAATAAATAAATAAATAAATAAATAAACAAACAAACAAACAAACAAACAAACAAACAAACAAACAAACAAACAAAGAAACAAAGAAACAAACACAAACAAACAAACAAACAAACAAACAAACAAACAAACAAACAAACAAACAAACAAACAAACAAACAAACAAACAAACAAACAAACAAATAAACAAATAAATAAATAAATAAATAAATAAATAAATAAATAAATAAATAAATAAATAAATAAATAAATAAATAAATAAATAAATAAATAAATAAATAAATAAATAAATAAATTAATTAATTAATTAATTAATTAATTAATTAATTAATTAATTAATTAATTAATTAATTAATTAATTAATTAATTAATTAATTAATTAATTAATGATGCGCTGTGAGGCTGCTCCCAAAATCAGCTCTGGAATTGTTGTCTCAGAAAGATTATCAACAGTCTGTTTTGTCATCAAATGCTATAACGTATATGGCTAATATCTTGGGGATCTGCGGATCTTATTATATTGGTAATTAGCTGAAGATTGTTCATGAGATACGAGTAAGAAAAACAGTATCTGAAATACCCCAGGGAAGCTGTAGTACCACGCTGCTATCACGCATGGTAGCCATTACAACCAGCCTATAACAACAGCATATAGATCAGTGCTATATGGATCCCTGTGGGCTACCGCGTACCTCTGTTGTGTAGCTAGCAGGGCTGACACATTTTTTTTTGGATACTACAGCAAGTATGGATGTATCTACGGTGGCTTTTTAGGGCCACCACAAATACAAGTTAGATGTTGTGGAAATACAAGTTATAGTTGTCGCAATGCAAGTTAGACCTGTAGAAATACAAGTTAATGTTGATGAACTACATCTTAGCTCTGTTGAAATACATGTTAGAATATTGTTGAAAAACAAGTTAGTGCTTATTAAAATAACTTGTATTTCGTCAACATTATCTTGTATTTCAACAACTCTCAATTTGCATGTCGCGAAAGACAAATTAATTTTGTCGAACATCATGTTAGCCTTTAAAGCATGTTTTTTTATTTCAAATGACAGTATTTTCTTAACCCGTTGAACACGAGATTATTATGCTACTGCCCTGTTTCTGAAACGAGATTATTTTATGACGTCATAGTTATCTCATGCAATCAAACCCGGAGATCTCCGGGCCTCGTATCTGAATAGTCTCCCTAAATCACGGAGATCTCCGGGGCTCGTCACAAACGGGTTAACTTGTAATTCTACTCTTCGGCTAACATGTTGTTCAGCAAGTTTTCACTTCTGTGAAACTACAAGTTATCTGACCTTGAGGAAGGGAAGATATGTAATCCATGTCGCGGGGCCAAACACATGTGCAGGACACATCAAACTGTCCTGTTAATCATTCCCAGCAAACACGAGACACTGAGCTAATGATGTTTCAACGTTGGGCCAGCGTCGCAGACGGTGGCACAACATTAAAACAACACCAGCTCAGTGTCTGGTGACTATTGGGTTGCTCTTACGTATATTGTATTTATCCAGTCCAAGCAAACACGAGACATTCACCCAATGCAGATTTAATGCTGGACCAGCGTCGCTGAAGATCAGCTGAAAGGTCTTATCGCTGGTATTTCATAGGTTATACATAAATCTGTTGCCTATAGCAGCAGTTCACGTGTACCAAACAACCAGGGAACGTCGACCCCCTGTTAGTTTATTGTAGGGCCAACATGGCATAATACTGTCGACCAGTAGGAAGCATGCATCACATCCTCGTCAACACCCTGTCAGTAACACTGCCACCCCAGCAGACACGAGGCGTTGACCCAATGTTGTTTTAATGTTTGGCCGAGGTCGAAGACGGCGGTCAAACATTAAAACAACATTGGGACAACGTCTCGTGTTCGCTGAGTCACATTTTGTAGCATATGAATCATTACAGAAACTGTCTTGATTGAATTATGGAGTATTCCATATTCATTTTCATCTATACCAGTCTCTGAATCGCTACTGTTGGGCCCGAATGCTCATATATGAAAATATAATTTTATATAATATATGTTATCCAGCGATGGAAAATACATCAATCAGGTCGACAGCAGAATTTTAAGATGTCGTAAGTCATATTTTAGTTTTAATAATGTTGGTATGCCAATTACCCTGGCCTTCCAGTTGATCTGAAGCTCCACTTTTGGCACACCATATGTCGCCCTATCTTCGGGCTTGAAACCGTTTATTTAAATAGAGCAATGTATATTAAGCTCGAATCGCTGCAGGGTACAATTGTTAAAGCTTTTCTTGGTCTGAGTAGGTACTCTCATCACTCCAAGTTGATGACGGCTCTTGGTATCTTACCTATTAAAGAAAGTATTAAATCTATGCCTATGTTCGTAAGCCTGATAAAAGGCTATTTTTAGTGAATTATCCAGTAGGCCTACGGAGTCTGTGCTCATTTTTTATGTCTAAATATTTATTAACCGGTTAGTACAGTAAAAGCACGCTTTTTGGCAGACTACTTGACATGGGTCTATCACCCATTCTCTCTGCACTTTCAACATTTAAATATACTCAAAAGTATTCTGCTGGAGACGGGGTGGTGACTCATTGCAAGGCGTGCTGTATACAGCTGATTTTTTAATAGAAACTCTACCACGCATATTCTAACTAAATTATTGACTCGCTTTTAATACATATACTGTGATATTTCTTATCTGTGATACGTTCTATGTATGTAATATACAATATAGTACGTTTTCCTCACTTGTGGGGGTTTTAATGAATAAATAATAATAATAATATGACAACATTAGGAGTGTAATGGATCCCCTTGCCACCTGCCCTGTCATCTCCACTGTGGCGGTCAGAACCCTGGATCTAGAGTCTCCCTGAATCTGTGACAGTTCGGTAATCAGCATATGTGACTGGCAGTAATTTATGCACAAGCGTTATTGTTTTATATCCATCAGAGATAAATGAAAAATTAATACAACTAAATAAAACTAATTAATGAATGACAATCGCGAGGTGAGGGCTCGTTTCTGGCATTTCATTGACACGAGAATCTGAGAAGTAATTGGTGACATAATCTCGCCAAATATTATCGTGTTGAAGAGAGGCGTAACATGTCCATACCCAGACAAATAACTCGATAGTAGCAGCTACTCGGCAAAAAACGTGACATCCCAGCAAACAAATACATCGTCACTATATTGGGTCAATGGCGTGTGTTTGCTGGGATAGCTTCAATGCCTAATTAACGTTACAGATCATTAATAAACTAATAATATCGTTGATAAGGTGGTGCTTATAATAATCATGAAGCATATAGCCAATAGCCATGCGGTGTCAAGGTAAAACCTCGAAATTTCGCCCGACATGAACAGTCTAAAAAACTAACAGTGGATCGATGTGTATATATATCTGAATCTATACTGTTTTAGCAAACTACTGATAATACATAATGAAGCCTACATTAATATTGCAGATCATTTAACAGTGTTTTTTAAAAAAATGTAACTGTTAGATTAAAATATTCCCATATTGACATCATGTACACATACACTGCACTGTGAGGGGGCGCGTTGTCATATACTGGGAGGGGGCGTTGTCACCTTAATTTTATTGATTTCTGATGTTGAACGATTATTTCTTACAGATTACCGCAAATATAATTATTTACTGATGTTGTATCTTTCTAATACTTGTATCTGGTTAATCATGTATTGAATAGTTTTAACATGAAAAATGGCTAAATAATAAGAAATCTTTTAGTAATTTTACATTTTTACATTGAAAATTGTACATTTTGTCAAGTCCACAGCTTTGAGACGACAGCACCAGAGGCATATATTATTCTTTTCCCATGGCAATGGATGTTGTCTAAATTTCGCTCATGAGCAAGACATCTTGTAGAATCCGTCTGTAGATCTAACGCTACTTCTAAACAATGCCCAGTAGCTTGTTTTTCTTGTGGTGTGTGGATTCAAACTTTCTCGTCGGAATTAAAATCGCGCAAATGTGTCCCTTCAATATGTTTGACCCGATTTACAGGATAACAGCAACAGCCTAGCAAACGGGAGAAGTTCATCAAGCGTTTGATCAATGTTGGTTCAGCGTCGCAGATGACAAGACAACATTGACCTGGCCTTGGGAGAACGCCTAGTGTTTGGTATGTGTCAGCCGGTCGATGACCCAACGTTGTAAGAGCATTGGTTCAGTGTCTCGTGTTTGCTGGGAATGATTAACAGGGCAGTTTGATGTGTCCTGCACATGTGTTTGGCCCCGCGACATGGATTACATATCTTCCCTTCCTCAAGGTCAGATAACGTGTAGTTTCACAGAAGTGAAAACTTGCTGAAAAACATGTTAGCCGAAGAGTAGAATTACAAGTTAAGAAAATACTGTTATTTGAAATAAAAAACATGCTTTAAAGGCTAACATGATGTTCGACAAAATTAATTTGTATTTCGCGACATGCAAGTTGAGAGTTGTTGAAATACAAGATAGTGTTGTCGAAATACAAGTTAATTTTAATAAGCACTAACTTGTTTTTCAACAATTCTAACATGTATTTCAACAGAGCTAAGATGTAGTTCAACAACATTAACTTGTATTTCTACAGGTCTAACTTGCATTGCGACAACTATAACTTGTATTTCCACAACGTCTAACTTGTATTTGTGATGGCCCTAAAAAGCCACCGTATGTATCAGTACACGCGCACAGACCTGTACTCCATCAGGGAACAACTGGCCAATACACGGACACCTGCTGTGTACAATCAGCCGGGAAATCCCCCTGCCTCAACACTGTATTTACCAAAACATGTTGTGCTCCCTCTTCGTCAGCATGGCATCTGCTCAGTAAGGAAAACAAGACGTGGTTGTCGGGCGGGACGGAAAAGATCAAGTAAGTGCCAGGCCAAGTTTTTAGAAGAATTTACTGCAAAAAATGACAACACAAATGCATGTTTAAATGTGACTCTTCTGAATGCCCGATCAGTATGTCATGATAAGACGGTGTTGGTATCGGAACACCTGTCAGACTGTGATACTGACATAGGTCTCATCACAGAAACATGGCTTCGTGATGACGACCAGGCAATTATAAACGAACTCACGCCACCAGGCTTTGATTTGAAATTCAAAAACAGGAAACACAAGCGGGGTGGTGGTTTAGCACTGATGCACAGATCTGGCTTAAATTTTGAAACACTGCCTACACAGCGCGCATTTATAGAATTTGAATGTTTGGAAGTGAAATGCATTAAGCCTGCATGCCAAATTTTTCTCATATACCGTTCTCAAACAGGCCATGGTGATAAGCGTGGAAATATCAGTAAATTTCTTGATGAATTGGAGACGCTCATGACTGAACTAGCAACTGCTCCAGGGAAAGTGATTGTAGCCGGAGCTTTAACATCCACCAAAACAACACCACTGCTGAGCAATATGGCCGTGAGAAGCTTGTACTGCATAATACTGGGTTTGAACAAATTGTCAAACAACCTACTCACCGTCATGGGAACATCTTGGACTGGGTCTTAATACGACCAGTTGACCAAATAATAGCTGGTGAAGTGCTAGTACAGAATAACATCATATCAGACCATCATACTATAACATTCAAGATTAATGGATCTCAGCCACGCCCCCTCACGCAGAAAACATCCTACCGTAACTACTGTGGGCTAGATACTGACAGCTTTCAAACTGATTTGGCAGCAGCATTTGATGTTGTTTTAAAAAGTGATGCACATGTCGATGGGGAAGAACTGCTGCGGCAATACAACCTGAACACAACATCTGTGCTGGACAAGCATGCCCCCATGGTGGAGAGGAACAAACGTACCAGAGTTAGTCAACCATGGATCAACGACGACATCCTAAAAATACGCCAGAGAAGACGAGCACTTGAACGTCAATGGCAGAAAAGGGGCCTTGAGGTTGATAAAGACATGTACAAAAACCAATCAAGACTGGTGGCCAATGAAATCAAGACAGCTAAGGCAAAATACTACACAGAGAGTCTGTCAGATGCTGACACTAAAACAACTTTCAAAATTCTGCATTCTCTTCAAAGAAAAGAAGACAATAAATTACCAAAGCTCGCATCAGATCAAGCCATCTGTGATGTCTTCTCAAAAATTGTCATCGACAAAATTGACAAAATCATGACGACTATCCATGACACTGTAAAGTCGGAATCTATTAGTAATAATAATAGCCATGATGTAAACACATTGTCTTTTTCGCCTCCAACAATAGACACTTTTCATCCAATAGATGAAGCAGAACTAAAAAATATAATAATAAAGGGACCATCAAAATCATGCTCTCTTGACCCACTTCCAACGTCATTGCTGAAAATGACGATCACAGCACATCTACCTATACTATGTCAAATAATAAACCGGTCTCTGAAATCTGGTGTCTTTCCTGCGATGCTCAAAACAGCAGATGTGACCCCCCTCATAAAAAAACCTTCACTTGACCAAAACTCTTTGAAAAATTACCGTCCAGTATCGAATCTTGATTTCACTGGCAAACTTATTGAGAAAGTTGTGCTAAGACGACTCAGTAAGCACATGTCTGATCATGGCCTTGGTGAACCACTTCAATCAGCCTACCGACCAAAACACTCCACAGAGACGGCACTTATGAAAGTACAGCATGACATCTCAGATCAGCTGGATAAAGGCCGGGGTGTGGCACTGGTTCTTCTAGATCTCAGTGCCGCATTTGATACCATCAATCCTGATGGAGTGATAAATACCCTGGAACAGCATATTGGCGTGAAAGGTGTGGCACTAAGCTGGTTCAGGAACTACCTGAATAAGAGAAATCAAAGGATTAGGATTGGTATGACAGTATCAAAGCCAGCTACGTTGTCAAGGGGAGTACCACAGGGCTCTGTTTTGGGTCCTGTGTTGTTCACAACTTATACCATTCCCATTGCTGCTATTTGTAAGAGACATGGCGTCAAATATCACATATATGCAGATGACACCCAGCTTTATATCACGTTTGATCCATCTATCCCTGGAAACCGCGAACATGCACTGGAAAAATTGAAAAAATGCATCCAGGAAATTAGAGCATGGATGCTCATTCACGAACTAAAATTGAACGATGACAAGACTGAGTTTATCATCTTCCAGTCCAAATATCATGAGAATAGATACTCGACATCTTCATTAAATTTTCAGAATAATATATTTGAACCTAGTGATTCTGTGAGGAACCTTGGTGCCTATTTTGACAAGTACATGACTATGGAGCGCCATGTGTCGGAATTGTGCAGATCATCACATTATCATCTGCGCCAAATTGGACAAATTCGAAAATATTTAACCAGAGATGCATGTTCCAATGCAGTTAGATCTGCAGTCCTCAGCAGACTTGACTACTCAAATGCCCTGCTAGGAGGTTTGAGAAAAATGGACTTGATTCGGCTGCAACGTGTCCAAAATCGCGCTGCTCGTTTGGTCACTCGGACTAAAATTCAAGAGCACATTACCCCTGTGCTACGTGACTTGCACTGGTTACCGGTTAGTTCAAGGATTGACTTTAAGCTCTGTTTGTACATGTACAAGGCATTGAAAAAAACTGCTCCCATTTACATCTCGGATGAGCTCAATCTCTATGAGCCTAAAAGACCCTTACGCTCCAGCTATGCTGGACCTTTATACACTGTTAGTGTTGGACGCAAAGAGGTGTCAGATTTTGATTTTGCAATCAAGGGGCCTCGGCTATGGAATAGCCTACCGATGGATTTACGCCAAGCTCCATCCGTTATGACCTTTAAGAAAAGACTGAAGACATACCTATTCAAAAGACACTATTATTTCCAGAGACTGAAAACACAAGCGCTTTGACTGGTTACAAAATCAAAAAGGCGCTATATAAATAAACTAAATAATAATAATAATAAATAAATAAATAAATAAATAAATTAATTAATTAATTAATTAATTAATTAATTAATTAATTAATATCCACGGAACTTTTTATTGTATGAGGATATTATTCAAAAACATAATTAGTTATTTTTTTAGGAAAAAAGATCATATGAATACAAACATTTTAATGCGGGGGCCCTGGTGCAGTGGTTAAAGCAACCGGATCGTGGGTTCAAACCCCACTCTGGCCTTCAAATTTCGAATAAATTAAAAAAAAATATTCACCGCTCACTTGTAAAGATTTAATATTGTGGGGAGCCTCCATGATAGAGAGGTAGCGTGTTCGGCCTCAGACCACCAGGGCTCGAATTTCCAGTCATGTGTGTGGCGGGCAGTGTCATCTCATTCATCTCAGCATCCTCAAGAGGTTCTCATGGCCCAGTTTTGTCTGTATGTGTACAAAGGTGGCCTAAAACTACATGCATGCATGCATTTACAAACATTTTAATGATTCGTTTTACACAAATGCCATTCAATATAGATGAAAAAACTGTTACAATAAAACACAGGCTCAAACAAATGGCACTTTATCTGTAATACTGTTGCTTTGGTATTCAATTTCAGATTTTAAAAAATATTTTCTTTTCCCCCTTATGCATTCAAGGATACAAAACATAACTTATGTGATGATAAATTTATTTTACGTTTATTTTACAAACAATATTAATATATTTAACCATTGAAATAGCAAAACCATATCAATAGAAACATAACGATACTCTCGTTTTAATTCTAGTCAATGCCGGTTAAAATGATCGACAAAAACTTTCAAACAAAGCCTCTTTGTAAGCAAGCAGCACGTTTTATTCAATGTCCGACTCATAACCATCTCTATAATATCCATCGCGTACATATTATATCCGTTGCAATAAATACATTGTTTACATAGGCATACAAAAAACATGTTATCGTCTCATTGTCGTCCGACAATTTACTTTTTTTTAGAATACACTTATAGCTGTTGAGTAGTTTTGCTGGCCTGTCCTCATTGCCCGAACGGAAGTAGATGAAAGTTGTTTATCTTTGTTTGTATTGTATTGGAAGGATTTACCTTTTTTATTGATTTGCAAGAACTATCTCAGTTTATTTAACAAAATAATAATTATTTTAATAATATTATGTCAGATTTATGCAAAAACGTTGAACAACAAACATTTCCTATACAGCATTTGTTCGAATTTTCGCGACGCGATCCACATGTAGCAACTTCAAGTGAGTGGGAATTATTCAGATTTGACAAAATGGAGGTCAACTGTTTTCAAATATTGCTGAAAACATTGTATCTTTAACATGTTTAAAAGGTGGTACTTGATGTGCTAATAAGAAATAAAAACCAGAATATAGACGGCTCCGGCGGTTAAAGAGTTAACGGTGCTGTGCTGTAGAATAAAATCACGGAGCACAACCGTGATATTTCACAGTCCTGTGCTGCAAAATTAAAGGAAACATTTTACATTGTGGTTTTTGCAACAAGGTGCACGCGGATAGCTGGAGAAAATTGTATTTTTCACTAATTGATAGGCAGCCTAACATAATAGAGCTATACCTATAATATCGTATGTCTGGAACAACATGGATCTAAGTAGTTTTTTGTCCTCTCAGAAAAATAAGGAGCTAAGTGTAATTAGCAGGTTGTGGGGTCAACGGTTGTGGCATGAACAAATTAGCTGTATTTATGAGCGGATACACCATGTATCCCAGTCCATAAATAATGTGTGATGCAACCGACAATGATCTAATTTGGTCTATAATAAAAATCTGTATAACTGTATAACTACAGGCTAATTAGCTATATTAGTTGTTATTTCAAGCAACAACGTGCTAAATGTTTTTCAGATAAATATTTCTGTATTTCTCCACGTCAACATCCTTAATATTGAATAACCATATTGAAGCAATTATTGTCGTTAAAAGGGGCTAAATGGGTGTTTTCCGAATTATTTCCCCAAGTGTTGATCCTGCTAACTCACAATACTAATTATGACGTTCTATTGTGATCTGGCTCCTTGTTGCTTGCAAAACGTTATAGGACTTAAATGAAAAAAGATACACTGGTTGCGCTAGATTCAAAGCATAAAACAATGGATTTTTTGAATTGCGCAATCATTTGTATGGTTACTCTATTGAAGGAGACGTAATGAAGCTCTTATATTACTCTGATATCAACACCTCATCTTATCATATATTAAGCACATGTGTATTTTTCAATTTGGCACTGCTCAATATCCAACATATTTTCCACGCTATAATTAGCATTACGCTACATAGAGTATTGAAGAAAAACCCTAGTTCTGAAATAATAGTACGTATGTTAAGGGCATGACAAGCTGTTCTAATCTGCTAAATTTAGAAAAAAATGTTACAACCCATATCATTCCCAAACTTTTTTCTGGGTCGTGAGTAATTTCAAATGTAAAAAATATTCCTTCCCTCCTACTGATAATTTCAACTGCTCTGAAATCCGAAACAAACATATTTTTAATGCTGTCCTTATGCTGGTCTAAAACAGTTACATGTTTGTGTAATGCGAAGTAAAGGGATCAGCACATATGCTATGTTTTGTATTCTAGCTACGTCGAAAAGTATCTACTCACAGATATGGTGCTACTTGTAGAATAGCCCTAAGGAGGGTGTAAGATGTGTTTTATTAGAACACGTTTTAAGCTACATTAGATTACCATGGTGTAGGAATGAATCATTTTTTGTATTTCTAAAATTGTCGGTACATAAAAAGTTTTAAAACTATTTTTTGTGTGTAATAATAACTTCACAAAAAGAGATAAATTGATATGTATTTTATGTTTGTTACATTGAACAGCTTTAGAATAGGTGTATCTTTAAAATCCTAATATTATGATTTTTACACCTGAATAGTTCAATATTTTTTTTGTAAGAAATCTAGGAAAAAATATAGAGATAATTAGATTAGCTACGGATGTTCAGTTTATATTGGATATAGTTTATTACAAATTCTGTGAAACTCAATGACCTCGACCTCCTTTGTTTTCACCGAGCTGGCAAATATAATGAAGTATGGGGAGGGCTCTTATATAGCCTTGTTTTCACCGAGTGACGTCACTGCGTTTCACAGAATGAAGTATGGGGGAGGGGTGTTATATAACCTTGTTTTCACCGAGTGACGTCACTGTGTTTCACAGAGTTATTTTTATTAATTCTTCTTGTTTAAGCAGCCTGAAGATTTCCCGACCCCTTGGTCACAAAATTAAAAGCAATCAATAAATTTTAATATTCCTAGGATTCTAAATTATGATTTGGTATAAGTTTGACTTTAGTATATTTTGGACGTCAAAAGATTAAAAAATAATTGCACAATTGGCTTTATCAGTAAAAATCCCGTGAAAATTATACCATGCCTCGAACAGTTCAAAAAATAAGGTTTCACTATGTCACTTGGCCGCTAATTTGGAATCTGGGCACAACGAACAACATGAACTAAATGTTCAAAAATTACGCAAAATTTCCCACGAAATTACATCAGTGCTTGTACTAGTGTATTATATTTTATTTGGGAAGATGCTTTGGCCCAAATTATCCTGTTTGATCACACAGTGCATGCATCACATTAATTTTGTTAAGCTGTATGCCACTTTTTGCACATACAACACATACAACACAAAGAATGGATAGGCCTGTAGAGAAGATGGCTATGAACGACATTAGTGCTTCAGCGGTCAGTAGTGTTTGACCTCGATTTATCGAAGCGATTCTGTTTTTATATTTACAAAAACACGGAGCAGTCGTTGCTTTTTTGTGTAAAATGTGAACAGCCGTTTAGTGCTGGTAGCTGCTTACTTTTCCATTAAACAGTTACTAGTGTTTTAATTTACATTGTAGATATAATTATGTCAATCTGGGCCGGCCTGGGTGATCCGATGGTCGACAGTGTTTGACCACGATTTAACGAATGGCGTCCGCTCTGCAAAGCCAAACCGCAGTAACTGTTTACACTTAAAGTGAAACGATACTTTTGTTTTTGCGAAAGCCAACAGCAGTAACTGCTCACTTTGCAAGTAATATGTTACTGCTGTATGCCTTTGCACAGAGCAAAGCTGCCCAGCTGACGCATGTCCCATGTATACGGGAAAGTTACGTGTGATATATATCACAGCAGACGCGAGACGTTGACCCGATATTGTCTTAATGTTGGGCCAGCGTCGCAGACTCTGGGCCAACATTAAGGTAACATTGGGACAACGTCTCGTATCTATACGTGATGGTAATCTCCGTCGACACGGTGAATTATTGATCATCTTCATTATCTATGATTGTTTTTTCGTGATCAAAACATGTCAGTCACGTTACGGTCCGTACGCACGATTTCCAAATGATATTCAAATTATTTATAACTCGATAAAAAGGTTTGCTAATGCACTCACTCTGATAAGTATGTTCTGATCTTTGGACTGTTAAATCAGCAAATGGTATATAATTAGGAAATGCATGATTGTCGGGGTTGTTGATTCTTCAAGGGAGTCCAATGTGACGGACAAATTACATTGAAATGATGTATAACTTGGAAAAAATGTTTGTTAAATGCAGTCACTTCGCTACATGGTTTTTGACCCATAGTCAGCTAAAATTAACAATTTAGTTTTATCTTTTGTACAATAAAAGGCTTGAGTAATAATATCATGTCTTGAAATCTTTCAGTGGCTCTATAAACATGATATACTAGCCCAAGGTTTCGCCTAAAATAATTTCTAGGTTTTGAGGCGAGTGAGTGAAAATTGCTTTACGTCGCTTTCTGCACAATCATGGCAATATCGCGACAGAAGGAAGCCCGAAGTCGGCACTTTGCCCTACTCTTTTCAAAAGATTTCAAGGGTTCTTTTTAGTGCACAGTACCATATACAACACTGCACGCTCCATACCTTTGTAGCTTGGAGCACTGTATATTATGCACGACCCCGATGAATAACATCCGCGATTCGATTTAAGTTTCCAGCCACAACCGAACCAAATGAGCCATCGGAACTGGCCGGTTTCGGACGAAAACGAATCACCAAACTACTGTCATGTAAAAACAAAAAACGTGGATACCAGAGCGCGCGTAAAACACCCGCGAGCTTTCGCGTTGCAGACAGACAGCTTTAACCACAACACCTGTGCCACCCGCCCTTGACCATGTAATTGTTCTTATTCCCTGATAACGGGCATGTCGACAGTCATGGCAGTGACTACTCTACCTTCCACTTGTGCTGTACAATGCAAAGAAAAATAGTGAGGTTGTAAAATAAGCCGTTCCCAGCAAACACAAAACATTTGTATAACATTTGTACAGCGTCGACCCAATGTCTTTGATGTTGGTCCAACATTGTACTAAAGTTATACAAATGTTTCATATTTACTGGGCTACTGCTTTTTTGCATTTGCACGATTACTGTAGTAATCAAATACATTTTTTGCAGCTTTTACTCGGTATTTCAGAGTTAAATCAATCAACAAAAGATAGATAATAATGTTAGATATAGATAATAATGTTGAGTAATAATGTTATACAATTTTTTTGTAGAATGTTTCGCGTTGCCATATTTCGCACGCTGTAGGCCTATCACAAACGTGATAAGGTTGTCTCAACATATCGACGATAGACCGAAAAATATCACCAGATTAGATGGCCGATATTCTCGTACAAGTTACGATATATCGTAGGCTTCTGATTGGTCGAGATTGTCATCTCGACCCATCAGAAGCCCACGACATATCGTAACTTGTACGAGAGTACGGGCCCTGTACCGTCATAATAATTTGAGATCGCTGATCGTTTGATTTTGGACGGAGTGATATACACTTTATGCGTCATATCAATGGGCATTATCATAGTCAACGGTTAAAAACAATCACCGGATACAGATGTCAAAAGATAACAAATTAAAACTTAAACCAACTTAATTAATCACGTTAAAACATGGAAAATATGAACCAACAAACATTAAGTCTGGCTTGGTTTGTCGCTCGCTCCAACATTATAGGCCCTATAATACAAATGACTACGCATTCTGATCTCTCACAATTTTATTGACAAGGAATAAATTACTATTCAGCTGCCCGGGTTCATTTTGCCACTAAATAACCCATTAAGTCTATTTTTGTCCACATCACCTTATGCGCGACATGATGTGAATTTCCAGTGGAGAGAGCTCTAGAAATAAAAAAAAGGATTCTTCTCTGAAAAAGCCAAACAGCAGCAAGTGCTCACTTTTCAATCAATCAGTTGTTGCTGTTTGGCTATCCATGGCAGAGTTACATTACTTTCCTCTTTCCTGTCGTGGTCCTGCTCTCTTTCCAGCAGTGGCATATAAGCAGGCTACGTAATAATGCCGTGCTCTACCTCACCTTCATCACCCCAGAAATAACTCTGAATTTACCAGAATCAACTTCCCAGCAGGCGGTGTTCCACTTGATACTTTGTCTGAATATAACCTGCTGAATGTACTGCGTCAGGCAACGGCTGGATTGCAAATATACATTAACCCTTTGCCTGCTGATCACGACTATTGTCGTTTTTTACCCTGTTTCATTGGTCGATCACATCACTGATGTTGAGAAAGAAATTATTGTTTAAACATCATGATTTGTAAAAAATGGTCTCAAATTAAACAAATAGTAGTAATTTTCAATCACTTGAGGTTGTGGATCGCGGTAGCGAGACACAACCTCAAGTGATTGAAAAAAATAAATTAACTTAGCAGGATGAAAGTTAGCTCCTTTGTTACATTAGCCCTTGGCGGTTTTTAATAATTGGAAGCTGACATTGCTGACGCAGTTGTCAGGTCCAAATGACTGAAAATACCCACTGTTTTTGTGAACAAAACTAGACCTGTATTGTTCACAATAGTTGCGTTTATTTGTTAAATTGCATCCTCAGGAGGTTCTCCTGACCGATGCAGTTTAGCCTACATATGCACAAATGTGTGGCCTAAAACCCCATTCATTTCATGTGTTACATTGCCGCGCGATAGTTTTTATTCACCTGAAACTGAAACTGCAGGCTTCAAATGAATTAAAATCACCACTATGTTTGTAAAAAACTCGACCTGTATAATAATAATTCGCATAAGAGGTGCGTTTATTTGAATTACCCCGGAACAGCTTTTATTGAGATCAAGCTGTTCTGATGCAATCGTCCGATTCAAACGAATGAAAGTCACCACTACGGTTGAAATCGGAGTGGTCAGAATAATACACAACATGTGCTTTTATTTCAGATCTGCATCGACGCAGATTATACTTCTTTTCATAAAAATAGATCGTAAACATGTAAAAACTTTGCTACAGCCTGAAATACACACAGGGTACACACCGATATGCCCTACATGAGACGTTGAGCCATAGTTGGTTTTAGGTTGGTCCACCGTCTACGACGCTGGCCCAACCAGCTATGGCTCAACGGCTCGTGTTTCCTGGACTTGCTCTACATGAATCACCAATAATTGACATTCATAGCAAAACGGTTAGGGAGCGGGTCACATCAATTCTGCAGTGCAAACACAAAGTGCAGTAGCTACTTACAATATTTAAGTAAAGACAGATAGCGACTTACTTATTTGCATTTACCATAAATCTATGACAAAAAAACTCAAATATGGCAAATTTTTTTTTAAGATATCATCTTACTGCTGAGTTGTCATTATGTTTAGTTTGTCAAATTTAAGACTTCTTCACACTTCTATTGGATTTAATATTTCCTGATTTTATTCATTATTTTACTTTTTCATCTCCTCACGACGTAATGTAGTAAGTTAGCTAATTTAATTTAAAGTTAAGCAGATGTGTTTCATTCTAATGAGTGGCAGAAAGGTCTCGTTAGCTGTGAGGCTCAATGCAAATCAAGACGCATAATGTCATTGTTTCTAGTTAGGCAACTAAACATCTTTAAACGTTTCTGACAACACCGAGAAAGGTGGGGGGGGGATTCTATCCTAAAACAGTGGGGAGAGTTAATTATATGGAGAATATACTTGTGCTGCTAGTGAATCAACGTTCAATCAAAGCTCAAAAACACAAAAAGCTCAAAACACAAAGTTACACAACGTATTTGTGTTCAACAGGAAGGCATTATACGTTTTTATAGGTTTTAATTTAAATTATTTGTCACTCACATTAATGAAATGTATTGCAACAGAGTCTCTGCTAATTAAATACTTTAGCCGCCCGTCCCCAATATATTCGGGTTTTTTTTTATTAGCACATCAGGTGCCACATTTAAACATATTGCAGATAAAACGTGACATAGATCAGCAGGATTTGAAAATAATTAATCTTTATTTGGTCAAATCTGACTAATTTTCACTCACTTGAAGTTGTGGATCGCGTCAGCGAGACACAACTTCAAGTGAGTGAAAATTACAATTAAAAAAATTGGTGGTTAAAGGGGTAAATACTTCACTGTGGGACCGGAGATGTCTATTTCTCATAATTATAAATATTTTCATTCGTTTAAAGGTGGTATTGTGGTATAGTGGAAAACTGTTCAGTAGGGCATAGGTTAATGACGCATATTAACCTTATTCATTATTGTCCAGGCTGAGAACGCGTAACTTCTGAGTTAAAGCCGCCTTCATGAGCGCTATCTCTGGGCCGTTGTAACAAGCCAAGTTAACAAGGGCTGAGAGACAAGAGACGTCATGGGAGTTTTAGGATCAGGTGGGATCGTACCTTTCTGGCGGCAGATTTACGGAGTCCCGGCGCTGTTGGCTCTTGTCTTCCAAGCAAACACAAAACATTTGTATAACATTGCTACAATGTTGGACCAACGTCTTCGACGCTGGTCCAGCATTGTATACATGTTATACAAATGTGTTGCGTTAGCTGGGTTGGCGGGGAAAACTGCCAGTTTCCTGTCGGCCTTTCTCCCTCGTGTGGTGCTGTAAACAGTGCTAAATCTGCTACTGCCTCCCCCCCCCCTCCCACCCCACCTGCGATCACCTCGCGAAGGCATCGCTGGTCGGGATTCACCCACGCCAAACGGCGAATAGGTGCAGCGATTGACCACTCGGTGTGCACAAACGATTAATATCAAATACTAAAAATCATTATATATGAAAGAAATAAAACTGTTTAAACCTGAATTGCACAGATATCGCAAATGTTCACAGTTTCGCGTCCGTTACCGCGTCGCGATTGCTATATTGATTTTGTTAAATTGACTGGAAACAGAATACTAGCGCGCGGAGTGCGTGGATTTTATAGTCTATTCAACATATTCAATGCCACGAGGCGAATCGATCAAGTTAAAATAACATCATCGTGTCCGTGTAGCTTTTCTGTCCATTAACTAAATGGCAACACGATACTGTTGCCGGAGTCGAAACATCAGTTATCACTTTCCTATGGAGGCAAACGGCAGTAACTGTTTAGTTTTCAAGTAAGTAGTTACTGCTGGTTGAGACAGAACACGACAGAATATAGCTTTGGTACACCATGCAGTGTACAAGTCTAAGTGATCCACATGGATTCGTGTCAGTTTGCGTGCAATTGATTACAGCTTTATTCAGAGCATCAACCCTTTAACCCTTAAAGCGCTGATTTTTATTTTGTATAATTCATGGAGACCAAAGGATTTCACAATTAGAAGATATCATAAATGTCTTAGTTAGCTCTTTCTGATTCATTTGAATACATATGTTATGGATCAGCGGCCATTATAAAAAAATATGTTTGCTCCTACGGTGCGGGGATCGACTTTAGATGTCGGAATCTGACGTTTGTAGACGTCAGAATTTGACGTCTAAATTCGATCCCGGCGTTGTAAGGGTTAATTCAGACTTAAAACATAATGGACAAAATGAAGGAAAACTGTTTTCAAATGTTGCTGCTTGATGTCACAATCGTCTAAAATCGGACATTTAAATTAATAATGCAAAAAATGAAAAAAATAGTTTGTGTTTTCAAAAAAGTATTACGCATTTTGTCAGTATTCTCGCACAAGTTACAATCTCATTTTAACAGCTTTAGAGATTACTGTGAAATATATTCAATCAAACGTCAAACTGAAGATTACAATCGAGTTGGTTCTCTGACATCAGAAGTGTATTGCTGCTGACACATGTATTTTCAGTAGGCGTTCTATATGAAAAAATATATCAGTCTACAATAGGCTATACTACCTGGCTGCTATATGCATTACAAAATAGCTAAATATATTGTTAAAACAATACATTATTTTATATGCATCAATACATATATATTATATATTACAACTACATGTTATATGTATAACATACGAATAAATAGTCAATCTTCTTTTTCCAGTGTTATTAGACGATAACACTGCATATTCAGCCAACACGGTACGCTGCATGAACCAATGTTTTCTTAATGATGGGCCAGCGTCGTGGACGGTGCTACAACATTATACAAGAACATTGAGTGACGTACTTCTCATTCCAAATACGTTAGAATAGTGTTATCATACCATTGCTTGATCTATGTTTATTTTAGTGAGGCGGCAACATCTGAGATAATAGTAACGATACTGCAACCGGGACAGTATTCTCGTACAAGTTACAATATATCCTAGGCTTCGGATTGGTCGAGATGGTCATCTCCACCAATCCAAAGCCTACGACATATCGTAACTTGTACGAGAACATGGACACGGGCCCCGGGGGACTGTTCTGGAGCAGAGATAGATGTAATGCTGGCAGGATCAACCTGGATTCCTGTCACATTATGTCAGGGGCAGCTGATCTAGATCATCCCGCCTTCTGACAATCCCTATTCCTACCTGGCGGATTGGGCTGCATGAGGCAGCGGCGCAGTATTGGTCCGACGTCGTGGACGTCGGACCAATACTGCGCCGACGTCCATTTGCTCCACGTGCGGTCGCCCGATATCATCGGAGTCGTGAACCTTCTGCGTTTTGAAACAACAGTCCCTGGTTACCCACCACGGCGAAGATAATTTGAACTTCCAATTAATCAAAACCAGAGCTCAGCTCTTTCACAGTGTCGCTGTCCGTCGGGGTAATGGCCTGGATTCCATGTATCTAATTGGTTCGGGATGATGACCTAGATCCCCGGTCTCTAATTGGTTCAGATCGTGATCCTGCTCAATGGGATGCCCGCTATCTATGTCCACTTGGAGAAGTGGGCGAAGTTGGTGAAACCAATAATTCAATGTCAACGTATTGATTTTACAAGGAGAGTTGGATGCGTGGAATTATGTCGCTTACCAAATGGCGGGGTCCTGACCCGATCACGTGAACAATTTAACGAATCATCGCTCGCCATTTTTATTGAAATCCAGTCGGACCGGTTTCCTGTCAGAGATGTCTCGTTTTTGTTGAGACGGCATTGAATATTCGAATATTCGACCGACACGACCGCTGAAAAATACAGCCCTTGTCACAAGGAAATGTTATTAAATGATAAAACATCTGGCGTCGAACAGTCTACGCATTTATTGGATGCAGTGTGTTTTAACCCGTACCACGCTGAAATATTTTTGTAGAAACCATAGAGACCCAAGTGTGTTTTTTTCAAATTGAAATCATTATAAATATTATCTTAGTTAGCTCCCTCTGATTCATGTGAATACCCATGTTATGGCACTATGGCCATCATGGTCTCACCACCCTAAATGCTAGTCCCATTGATATACATGTAAAATGCCTCAATTCCACAGGCCGATTTTACTTCTTTTTGCCCTCCCCCTATCTAGTGCCGCATATCATAATGAAACCTGGACTGTGCATTTTCAAAAACAGCTCCGATAAGTGGTTGCTACCCAGACAGATTTTAAGCTAGGCTCCCCTAGTGTGCAAAAAGGTCACCATATTTCAAATTACGCTTAAATTCATACCCTCTTTCACAGACCAGATACACATCCTTTTAACCCATTGTATCCCTGTCAAATTATCACGAAACAGTTATATCTGATATCCGAGACGAAGGAGACATCGTGTACCTTTTAAATATTCACAGAAATACAACTTCTTTGTATTTGTTTTTAATTCAACAGAGGTTGAAACAGCCGCATTGAAAATATTTTGTGTGATGATTCCATCATTAGTATACACCTGCCGTGATTTCGGCTTATTTAGGGTGGTGAGAACATATATAGGAATGTATATGTAGTTGTTAATTTTTTTTCAGCCTGGGATGAAGCTTTAAGTTGTTCTGAGCAGTATATTTTTTGAATTGACTAGATCTTGTGAAAACTGTTGCCGTTGCAGCACTTTGAAAAATCATAGATGTACTGAAAATCAGTCAGTTTTTCGTAAATGTCGCTGTGCATACAATATTTAAATAGAGTGATTATTCCCGCCACTATTTCGTTATAAAAAGCTGTCATGGTTACTTTTTATTTTTAAAAATGTTGATGAAAGAGGACATATATATTAGGGTGAACTGTTTTTATTATTATGCGCTCTCAAATTCGTTATATTCGATTTTTTATTTGCTCCCATATGACTCTCAAATTACAGATCAAGTATTTCATCCATGAATTATCCTCAAAACACGACCTTCACAGATCTCTTTTAAGCTTAATTATCCTGTCATTTTCTCAATTATACACTTTCCAATCAAAATTGTGGATTTTTTTTATTGCAGCGACGATAAACATCCATTAAATATAGGTTTAAAGCTCCATTTTTTGTATTAACCAGTCGGAATATGTCAATTAAAACCAAGAAAACCTGAATAGCCTTCTGCATACTCATGGTCTCACCACCCCAAATGCCAGACCCATTGAAATGCATGTAAAATGCCTCAATTCCACAGGCCGATTTTACTTCTTTTTGCCCTCCCCCCTATCTAGTGCCGCATATCATAATGAAACCTGGACTGTGCATTTTCAAAAACAGCTCCAATAAGGGGGTGCTACCCAGACAGATTTTTAGCTAGGCCCCTAGTGTGCAAAAAGGTCACCATAGTTCAAATTACGCTTAAATTCATACCCTCTTTCACAGACCAGACAGACATCCTTTTAACCCACTGTATCCCTGTCAGATTATCACGAAACAGTTATATCTGATATCCGGGATGAAGGAGACATCGTGTACTTATTAAATAATCACAGAAATACAACTTCTTTGTATTTGTTTTTAATTCAACAGAGGTTGAAACAGCCGCATTGAAAACATTTTGTGTGATGATTCCATCATTAGTATACACCTGACGTGATTTCGGCTTATTTAGGGTGGTGAGACCTTATAAATATTTTACTCTTACAGCGCGAAGATCGACTTTGGACGTCAAAATATGACGTCTACAGACGTCAGATTCTGACGGTTAAAGTGGATCCCCGCGCTAAAATGGGTAAAGGGTTAATAATTATAACGATGCTAGAGCCTCGCACTTTCATAATGGCCGTTGACCCATAACATTGGTATTTAGATGAAAGCGGAAAGAGCCGACTATAAGACAAGATGATTTCAAATTAAAAATAACCGGTTGATGCCATGGTTTAAACAAAAATAATTTAGCGTTGTAAGAGTTAGTCACATATTTGTCGATTTGATTTATTCACTACTTGAAGTTGTGACTTGTAACCGCGACCACAACTTCAAGTCGGTAAAAAATCCCTAATAAATTATGAAAAATACTTGTTAAATTTCCAATTTTTGCCGATTACACAGATATTGCATTGCCATGGATCAGTACTTCGTATTTTATCCAAGGGATTATTACCGAGTGAAAACAAAATGTTTATTCGGTGTAATACGTTTGGATTTCAGACTGTCAAGCACTAATTGTATCACACGTTATGAGCAACATAATTGATATATTAAGCGCATGTGCATCATTGCACAAGCAATATAAATACGTATACAATAATACTAGTGGACACTGCTCTTTGCTTTTACGGCACCGCTAAATTTTATAGTACAATAAAATTCTAAGCACACATCATAATTATTTCTATGTTTTTCAATGTTAATAATAAACTTTTTTCAAAATTATAATTGATTTCTCTAGAGTTTAAATCTTCATTATTCTTGTGGCTATGCCTCTTGTGGCAGAAATGAATATACGCCCTATTCATTATTACATCATTTAATTTATATGCATTGCATGGCTGGTAAAATTATTTTAAGTCGAAAGTTCAATTGAAAAACTTTGACATTGCATTAACATTACAGCGATGGTGCAGTGCAAGTCAAAATGCAGTAGCTGCTCACTTCTCCAAGTAACCAGAGACCGCTTTTTGGCTTTGGATATCAGACGAGACATGTCGGATATAGGATACCGGCAAAACTGTTGAGACAGATTGGGTAGCTTGTATGTTATCTAAATGATTGAGCGTTTGTTGTCTGAAGAATGCTCTCATCTCACAGAAAACGAGGGATCCCGGCAATTACCAGATGTTGACCCGTTGTTGGGTTGATGTTGGTCCACCGTGTACGACGGTGGCCCAACAACAACACAACGGCTGGTCAGCTCGAGATCTGTTTGACCCCGGCATTCTGCCTGGGAGAGCCGACACAGAAAACTTGTCCAATTTGCGAGATACTTGACCCTAAGTGACAGACACGGATTGATGTGGCCCCGTTAAATCACTGGTCATCGCGATGCCCGGTAACGATACCGGTAAACATGACACTTTGGCCCGACGTCGAGTAAGTGTCGTAGACGGCGGATCAACATTAAAACAGCATTGGTTCAACGCCTTGCTAGGAAGATAATGACGGGGCTGATTCCTGGCTAATTCACCCCGTCCATTCTTCTGCAAGTGAGTGAGTGGATCCAAACACGCTCATTTTCACTTCGCAAAACAACACATTTTTATAGAATAATTTGATGTCATATGTAATATATTGCCCTGTAAAGGCAAATGACGGTACTCAGCAAACGCAAAACATTTGTATGACATTTGTACAACGTCGGCCCAGCGTCGTTGTACAAATGTTACGCAAATGTTTTGTGTTTGCTGGGTAGCCGCTTCTGCTTCTATCAAATTTTCTGGGAGTTATTGCTGCTCGTAAATCATACCTGTGGCAAAATGTGTTAAAATATCCCAAATTATGTACTTGGCATTATTCTGTCGAAAAGAAACGATTTAACAGTATAACATGGATTTGTCGGTCTTTTAGCAGGTGTTTCTTCTGGTAAATGTTAACCTTGGTGTTAAGTTGCTCGCATTGCATAACACATCATTTTTTGTAATGTTTTACATTTTAGCACCGACACAATATAAAGTACAGTAGACATGTAAATGGGCCACATTATTCAGTTGGAAATAGCGACAATTATTACAACTTTGGTAGTACAACATAGCGCTAAAATGGTATCGAACTCTGAAAATGGTATTACTTAAATCGTATTGATTCAGCGTAAAATATTCAAATATTAAGTGAGTTTGGCAATTAGTTTGATTCCAAGGAATGTATTTTATGCAATATTTATTTAGTCTGCATAGCATTTGATTCTCTCAGACCCACTAAACACCAGACGTTCACACAAAGCTGGCTTGATGTTAACCCTTTAACGCCGGTGACGAATATATTCGGGTTTTCATTTTTTTTATTAATACCGTGTATCAAACATGTTAAAGATAAAATGTGACATCAAACTGATTTGAAAAGAATTGACCTCCATTTTGTCAAATCTGAATAATTTTCACTCACTTGAAGTTGTGGATCGCGTCAGCGAGACACAACTTCAAATGTGTGAAAATTCAAATTAAATAATTTGGCGGTTAAAGGGTTCACCCACTGTCTGCGACGTTGGTCATACATCAAACCGGCATTAGATCAACGTCGCTACATTTATGTTTTGTAATGTATTATTCTATATCATGTTGTAGCCCCTAAAATACAAATGCTGTACATATAGATAGCCAGTCACTAGTTTAAGTGTAGTGAATTTTAAATTGGTACATTTATCATTTGGAATTACAAAATATACGATAGCGAGAAACCTTAACACCAATGCTCACTATTATGTAATCATGGTAATTTATACATGACAGACACTGGGCGGGGGTTAAAGCTGCATGCCTGCAAAGTCGGAGATCGAGGGTTCGAACCTCACTCTGGCCTTCAAGTTTCAAAGAAACACAATGTTTCTTCTCCGCTCACTCGTAAAGATTCAATATTGTGGTGACCAAGAGGTAGCGTGTTCGGCCTCAGACGGCCAGGCTCAAATTTCAAATCCCGTGGCTGGCAGTGTCATCTCATTTATCTCACCATCCTCAGGAGGTTTTCCTGACCCAGTTTAGCCTATATGCACAAAGGTGGCCTACAATTCCATTAATTTCATTTCATTTAATCTACATGTCAATCACTCTTGTCATAGTTGTCTTTTCTGTTTTTAGTTGTATACGTTTTTTAGATGCGGCGTGACGCTTAGGCCTATTTTGCGGTTGTAATTTACATTCACATCATGCCGGAAACAACCATGTCTGTCTGAACGGCAAAACCCATTGTATCCAAGGCCAGCAACGCACCGCATTTAATAGCACAATTATTTTTTATGATATCAAGGTAGCGTTAAGTGGATGGTTTTATATTGCATAGATTTTCTAACAGGCAGAGAATTTAATGTTAAAATTTGCTTAAGTGGAATGACAAAATTATACTTCTGAAATAAAACGCCTCATATATTATTGAATGAAAACAGTATATACTTTAACCCTTTCAGTGCGAGGACCGTCTTTGGACGTCATAATCTGTAAAGATGGTCCCCGCACTGAAAGAATTATAATGACCGTAGACCCATAACATAGTATTAAAATTAAGAGGAAAGAGTTAACTAAGACATTTATTATGATTGTGATGAGTTTCATTTAAAACAAAAACATTTTAGTCTCCATGGTTTATACAAAAATATTTCAGCGCTGTAAAGGTCAACCCTTCCTCTGCGTAGTTGAATATCGATGATACAAAATGATAAAATAGGTTTGGTCACCTTCAGCTATCAAGTTGTCCGCTACAGGCAGACCTGTGGTCTGAATGTCTGACCTGATTCGGCAAGATGAGGTTTGGTGTGCCCACCTCGTACTTGATCATGCTAGTGACATAGAATGACATTTCACCTGTAACTGTGCTTATCTAATCACAGCAGCAGACGCATCTCAATAGGGCTGTTATACTGTACCTATTGGAATAGTGAGATACTGTTACCAACTGTTACAAAAGTAAATGTGTGATTTCCTGGTTTTAGTTGCATGAATCCTCTCAACGAGTGTGATTTTCAAACATATGGTCGCGTCACCTGGTGAGTATATCGGATATATGGAGAACGTCTGTAAATGCACGTGCCCTTGTATGGTCTTTGCACGCAATGTGAGTAGTTAGTAACCCGAAATTATGCCATATTTTAGCCAATTTGTGCACAAATTCGTATGAAGGTGGGATATGGGTTGGGGGGATTTTTTTATTAGAGAAAATACAAAATGGCCGCCTCTTCTGTATGAAGCAACAGATGTTGGAATGACACCAGTAATACGTCTAGTTCCGACCACGCCCGATGATTAGCTCGCTCTCTGCAAATGCAAGGCAGTGTGAATGTATTACTAGGCCTACTAAACCCAGTGAGCATAAAATCTGTTATGTTTTGTGGCTGTAATTAATGAAAAAATGTGGATGTTCACATAATTAAATTACAATATCTACAATGTGAAAAATGCACAAAATGGAAAAGCTTCCACAACCCCTATCCCACCCTCTTGGGTCATTGCCCATACGCGTACCCACCCGAATCAGTTGAAATTAGCTTCCTACAATTTTTTTAGGTTAGGGATACTAGGTGGTGTACAGTGAAGTGTAGGTGTAACGGGCCTCGACGGCAATACTACATACAATAAGGAAACATTATAAGGACACATACACTGAGCAGAAAAGTTGAAAAAACGTTTTCAAAAACTTGTGAAAATCTTTCCATCGGCTGACCTGATTGCGTCCTCGTACAGTCCTTCCACCGTCCTTTTACCGTTCACGTTCCGCCCAGTCAACGTTCTTATATGCCCTACAACCGTCGTTTTTTCATCGTTCTTGACGACAGTCATCCGCCCATCCTCCGTCTATGTGCACACTCGGTGATGAACGCTGGCAGAGAGCACCAAGGACGGTACGTGCAAGTAAGTAAGTAAAGTAAGTAATTGTTTATTAAAGTGACCAGTACATACATATATTTCACATAGCATAATAATACACGAAAATAAATACCCAGCCCTCTAGGGCTTATTAGTCACTGTCTTATAACATCTATAATAACTTATTTATAACAACTATGACAATATATATATTTGAAGCATGGATGAACAACCCTACTAGCAGATGAAAAATAAGTAATATAAAAAAAATAATATTAATAAAACAAAAGAAATATGTATTTTAATTAAACATAACGTTCTGTCTAATTTGCCAAGCTCCATATATAAAATTTATTGTCAGTTTTACAAATCTGTCGTCCATCAAAATTCTAAGTTTCTCAGTATCCGTATATTGAGGGAAAAGGCAGTCTAAAGATAAAACATTCTGATATAGTTCAGTTCTCAATTCCTGATACCTAGGGCAAAACATAGGAAGTGAATTTCATCTTCTACTAGATTCAAATTACATATTTCACACAACCGTTCATCTATTGCTAATGGGAGAATACCGCTTCTAAATTGACAAAAAAATAGATCGTTTACACTTTGGAATTAATAAACTAACATACAACTCTGTTTTGAGCTTTATTTTAAATGGAGCATATGTTCGTAACTTGGGTTTAGATGCCACGCTTAGTTTCCATTGATGGGTATCCTTTTTGACTAGATGTTCTTAAACAGTTTGCAACGGTATATGTGAAATATCATTTGAGGTTATATCTAAATCTAGCTCTAGAAATAGAGACTTCACTCTTTTTACCCAACCCAAATTATTGTTTCTCATGTACTTTAACACTTTTAAAGGTAACCTCTGCTCATTCATCAATATTGTTCTGCTCCATAATTTTGTAATACATGCGACATGTCTCGAGAAGGGAGAAACCCAATTTACTTCACCATGTAGTGCTGGGATTGGAGTTTTTGGTCCAACTCCTAAAAAATACCTCAACGCACGGTTTTGTAATTTAGAGCAATCATCAGGCTTAGTATGACCCCAGACACCAGCGAAATAGTCGATAATAGTCCAGGACAGCTATGTCCAAAATAGGGTCAACCCACCACTAATTGCAGCAGAAATTATTCCTTTACCAAAAGTCTCATAAATTATCATAGAACAACATATTAAAAGTCACATAGAATCGGAGTAGTGGAGGAGTGCCTAATTTTCATAAATCCAAAATGGCCGCCATGAAAATTGACTTATTTTGGAGATATCTCGGCTAATAATCAATCAAGAATTATGATTTTTGTGTCTAGCTTTATGTTTATAGGGTCAAGGAATCTAACGAGCACTTAATCGAACATCCTAGACATCCCGTTTACACCACAAATCAAAATATTTTGTATGACGGATGTGTGATCACCTCAAATTTCACGAATTTTGCTTTTGTAACATGACCATAATATTATTATGTACAACTTGATTATTTATGACCTGAACATTATGGCTCTTTTATAATAAACATGTTATTGTATCAGTGGTTAAAGTTTCGAAAGTCATTAGGGGCCCACCATCCAATCACCAGCGGGGGGGAGGGGCTGAAGTTTTTGTCGCGGACAAATTATTTATTTCAACCAAGCTAGGTGGCGCGCTGAAAATTTTTAATTTTATTATATGTTTATTTAGAACAGTTCTTGACGTAAATTATTTATTTCACAGAGTATACCCGAAATTATATATTTAAAAAAAACTACAGATAAGTTGTATTTGTAAATCACATTATATGCACCAATTTTCCACACCCTCCCTCCCTCTACAAAATATAGTATGTCGAGGGATATGTGTGAAAAGGGGATACCTATGATTATATCCGGCAAATAATGCCACATTAAAACAGTGCGATTATAGTCAGATTCACATTAACCGTGTTGAATGAGCCTCCGTGACCGAGAGGTAGCGAGAGGTAGCGTGCTCGGCCTCAGACCGCCAGGGCTCGAGTTTCGAATCCTGTGTCTGGAGGACAGTGTCATCTCAATCATCTCACCATCCTCAGGAGGTTCTCCTGGCCCAGTTTAGCCTATATGTGCACAAAGGTGGCCTAAAGCCCGATTCATTTCATTTGTGTTGAATGATTCACATTAAATGTGGTGAATGATTTTCGTCGATTTCTCAGTTAATTCCTAACCAATTGTCATGGTACATGTACAGGCACTATTTTTTATTCATGGTGTGACTACCCTGAAATTGTCATTGAAAAATATTACATAGTTTAAAAGTTGGTCTATTTAACGTGTAGTAAATAAATCAAAATGTCACCCTCTATAAACCCATTAGCTTCGTCTCTGAATTTCATTAGATGTAAATTGGTCTAACTTCTGAAATATTTATCAAAACTTCGCGAAATTTTCAGCGTAGTTGCGACATGAATGGAAACCACTGTGTGTGAAACTTCATAGCAATTGCTTTAGAATTGACTGGATTATTCGCGAAAATTATTCACCCTGGTTGATGAATTTCCATCGCCTGTTTTTTTATAAAACATATTGAGAAAAAATGTAACCGCAGCGTGAAAAACTGTTTAATGGTTGCACAATAAAGTAATAATACTATCAGACTTAGATATTGATATGTTTTGCAAATATTGAACTATATATGTTTGGGTTACTGAGACTAGAACAACTGCGTTGACGCACAGTTATAAGCAAAGATCAGCCGTATAGTTATAAATTAAACCAAGCTTAATAATATGCAGAGTTACATGTGTCCCCTTTGTATAACGTAGCATTTAATTATTTACACATAATGATAGTATGAACAATATCAACCTCCCCTATAAACATAACCGTTTAATGGCTGCACTAAAACATTAACAGTAATATAGCAAATGCCAGCCATAGCTAAATAATGATATCCTATAAACACACATACTTCCATACAGGCATGGAAGTAGAAAATCTAGACTTGCATTTGTATCTGATCTCGAAGAGATCCGTTGGAGCTGGGTCTGTATCTGTTACGATTGGCAAGTTTGTCTTCGTTGCTGCACCAACCACAGTCCAATGAAATCAGTGCATTCAAATTAGTCAAAAATGAGGTATTACTTAATATTTCAGGGCTTGACTATGACTTTATGATGAAATTTTTGCAGTCTCAGATGGTCAAGGTTTACCTTTGTATAAATCGACTAGAGGGTCTTCACCTGTGGATATCACGTCAGCCTTTGAGCTTTTTAGATCATTGAAAACTAGCCCACTGTTCCCGAAATAATGCACTGTTATTTACAATAAGGCAATACTCCAGCATTTTGGTGGATGATTTTCTCCCTGCTTTGGCTCTGGTCTAAGATATAATTTGTGGATTTGGCATGGAAGCATACCAATAAGTGGGTTTGTGTCATCGCCAACCACGACTGTTGGGCTTGGTTTTTCTTGAAGCCGCTATGGCAGTTTGCACTATTAACAGATCTCTTTGTTAAACATGTTAGAAATGATCTTCCCTATTCTGCTTAAAAACCACAGAGTCTGAAACTTCCATAGTGGTTGTTGACATACTTTACATAATGCTTGCATGTTTCTTCAAATGCGATTACACAGAGAGACTATATGAAGTAAGATACCTCTATCTAATATATATTGAATGCTAATTTTGGGTAGTGGTGTGTTATCAGGCATGTGATGTCACAATGCATCAGCTAGGCTAGATTTATTCGCCCTTCTGGGAGTAAACTTACTATTATAGGGTTGATGGATAGCTACATACATGTAGCTCATACTGAAATACATTTGTTAGTTTATCAGCACCCTGTCCTGCAGCTACAAGTCACTTCGGAGGAGGATTTAGGTATCACTGTAAATGACCTCGTCACTTATCTTGGTGAGTTTACAAGTTTCTTGAAGAGAGGTTAGGTGAATGATCTCGCATCTTAGCTTGGTGAATCATCATGCAGTACCCTGTCCTCCAGCTACACGTCTCTTACATGACTTCTTGGTATCAGATACTAAATAATCTTAAGGTTGTCTGTCATGTCCTTTTATTGTCGTGCATGTGAAACTTCCTTGTGTTGCACACTGGTTGTGTACGAAATATTAGTCAGGGCTTGCACGAGTAGGGGAGACCCAGAAGGATTTGGACACAAGGTGCATTTGGACAGTAGGTCTAAACCATAAATAGATGTCGTCACTACCGGATCACCGCTCTCAGGGAATGCCTTTAGGGAACCCTTTTACCAAGACCGAGTCAGTAGATGCCATTTTTTAATTTTAAATGTTTGATCATATTTGTTTGATTTTTAACTGTCGAAGTAACTTGTCAGATGTACATGTAAGTTCAATGTTTTTTCATTCATTAATGACTAGTCTTGAATTTTACCTTAAATTTTTAATGGCTGTATTACTCATTTTGTGTAATTCATTCAAATGTATATCGTTCGGTAATTGGGCTATTTACAGATTTTCAATCTGTTAGGTGCATTTGGACAAAAAATTCAGGAAGGATTTGGACATTTTTCAGGGAGGAATTGGACACTTGGGGGATGATTTTGACAATGTCCATATCGTCCCCGAATCAGTTGTCCAAATCCTCCCAACAACATGAAATTCTTTACTAAAAAAAGTTATAAAATGGCTCAGATAATATGATTCTTAATGAATAAAAACGATGATTTCAAGATTCTTGTTAATGATTCTAATTGTGTCCAAATGCTCCCCAGCCATATCTAAAGCTATCCACATATGGGGGAAGGATTTGGACAAATGTTATTCTTCTGCATAGAATGTTAAAAAAACATCTGGCTATCCATAAGCATAGTGAGTCTCTTTCTTTGGGCAAACGATTAGCTTTATCACATTAACATAGTATGAAAAAAGACAAAAAAGCTGGCAATGTCCAAATCCGCCTGGGTCTCCCCGATTCCTTGACCCCAAAAACATATTTTTAGACACCAAAATCATGATTCTACATTGATTATTAGCCGAGATATCGCCAAAATAAGACCATTTTGGATTTATACAAATTAGACACTCTTCCACTACTGCGATTTTTGGTGACTTTTAATATGTTTTTCTACGACACTTTCTGAGATTGTTGGTGAACAAATAATTTCTGTTGCAATTTGTGGTGGGTCATTTCATAGTTTGCCTGGACTATGATGGGTACAACAGTACAATCAAACAATTTTTATATGTGATGTATCCTACATCTTTCAGCGTCTTAAATTTTGATATGCATGCTCCTAATGCTCTCCCACCTTTAGAACATAGCTCATTGATACTTGCTTTGAAATCCAGGTGTTCCTCTAAAATTAAACCCAAATATTTATATTTCTGTACAATATCAACAGTTTTATTTTGAAAAGTGAATGAAAAATCTGTAATTGACACGCGCACTTTGCGAAAGTGTACAATTTTAGATTTTGAATTTGAAAATTTGTGCATTTATTGCACCAATTTTCAACAAAGTTTATTAAAGTCTGAAGGTCATTTTCATTGTCTGCCATCATAGTTAAATCATCAGCGTACAACAGATGCGAAATTCTATCATCACCAAGGGTAATGCCTATTCTCAGCGAATTTAATTAAGTGGACAAATCGTTTATAAAGATATTAAAAAGCGTCGGAAAAAGCACACCACATTCAGTTTCAAACCAGTTTGACAAATCATCATTAACTTTTACTGATGACCTAGTTTTAGTGTACATAGATTTAATTGCAAAATAGAAGAGACCGTCTACAGAAGATCGAAGCAATTTATACAATAGAAGCTCTCGATCGACCCAGTCGAATGCTTTTGCAAAGTCTACGAATGCAACAAAGGTAGGTATATTTTGATCCATACGGCTGCTAATAACACTTGATAAAACAAAAGCGTGGTCTTCACACGAGCGGTGTTTTCGAAACCCGTTTTGCTCTTCTGTTAAAAAGTCAACGTTATCCAGATAAGCTACTAGTCGGTGATTTAAAATAGATGAGTACAGTTTATATACATCAGATAACACGCTGATACCTCTGTAATCAAGAGGGACAAATTTATCTTTTGTTGAATATTTTGGAATAGGTGATATAATGGCTTCTTGCCATACGGAAGGAATAATGCCCCAGTCAAAACATTTATTAAAAAGTGACCACAATGGAATCAGAAGGGAAGGATCAGTAAGAACCTCGTTTGGCAAGCCATCAATACCAGGGGATTTTTTTGGTTTTAACCTTTTAACTGCATTTTCTATTTCATGATAACCAATGGGTTCATTCAGCATATCCACTCCAGTATATGTGTACCCATTGTATTTTCTAATAATAATTTGTGTTCCAGGCACGCATTATAGAAATTCAAACTGATAAATATTGCTACATAATAGATCATACAAATCATCTATATCGTTTTGACATCGCTTAGCATTGTTAATATGATTGATAACATCATTCAGTGCCAGTCTCCAGGATTCATTATTCATAAACCTATCTGAATTTTTATGTAGATTGTATCTTTCGAAATAGCGTGATGATGGCACTGTAGAATCTACGTTATGAATTCTTACATCGTTTAACTGTGTGTTTTCACTTAGTATGCTCTCAGTCTCTTTAACACCATAACTAGATATATTTACCTTTAACCATTTAACAGAGTGATCTGGCGGTTTACATACTGTGCTGACTAAATCTTGTAAGGAAAACAAATTTAGCAAATCCAAAGTATTAAAAACTCAACGCATGTATTAAGAGAACACTGCTCTGTTAAAAAATAATCAACAACAGATCGACCTCGTGTGGAAACACATGTGAAGTTGTCATTCTCTGGAGACACACGTCCATTGATTATACACAGCTTCATATCCTTTACAAATTCTATTAACTTTTCTCCATACATATTATATCGTGTGGTGTCAACTCTGGTATGTATATGTAATCACGTAAATTACCAGTTCTTGCATTTAAATCACCACAGATGTAAATAGCGTCGGCGTAAGTTCGAAGATATATTTGCGAAATAAGGTGAGCGTAAAACTCGGTGGGATTACTACACACAGAGTGTTCCGGTGGTAAATAAAAACTGTATATGACAATAGTATGGTTCGTGAATTTATGCTGTAATTCCATTCCTAAAACACCATCAAAATTCCGGTCAATTATGCCAACATGAAAGTTTTCAAAACATGAATCCTTAACGAAAATTCCAACTCCTCCTGATGTTTTAGTGGCTTTCACGTGTCTCGTCTGTCTGTTAAAGCCGAACCAAGTATAGCCAGAAACATCAATTACATCATTTCCACTCAAATGCGTCTCATTTAAACATACGATGTCACAACTCATATTAACAATGATATTCTCACGTAATGTTTTATTATTTTGTGTCCAGCTATTCACATTCCAGGTCATTATAGTAATGTATGACCCGGAGTACTGGGTGTGGTCCTATTGCGTCTGGTTGGAAGTTCCTGGCTGAGGTGCAGTAGATGTGGCTGCATTAGAAGAATGGTATTGAGCTGAGTTGGGGTACAATGTTGAATTGCAAGGTTGTAAAGTGGCATATGTGGGTTGCGATTGAACTGTGTTGTGATACAGTGTTGGGTCACAGGTTTGTAGAGTGGCATATGTGAGTTGCGGTTGAGGGGCGAGCACTGTCTTAGGCCTACAGGTAGCATTAGAGGTCGTATCAGGCACGTGGCCGGTGTCAAGCGAAATTAGGCATGGGGTAGATATTAGGCATGGCCTCAATTCCTACTCATTGCGCATGACTGTGTGTAACGCCAACGGATGATCATGCAGCGATTTTTTTATATTAATGTAATTGTATATTTCCATTAAATATGTTGTCAAAGATGCGGTAAGCTCAAATATCTATTAATGTTGTATATTATAGATATGCTGATCAAGGGGTTTTAGTATGTGTAATTAAACTGTGCAGTCTTATAATAATAATAGTGATGACAAATTAGTAATAATTATGCAATCCATGGAGATCGACATTTTATAATTAATGATTATATCAGTATATCACAAAATAGACATTAATGTGTTTCAAATAATATTATTTGGGGGGAGTCTATCTCACTAAAGATGTCATATTATAAACCAGTAATAATAAAAAATCCTGTATGATTTAATAAAATACAGAACTCGTATAAATAAAAAAAACTTTTTAATAATTACAGACTTTTATGTATATGTAAAATTAAATGATATCAGGATTATTAACAATTTTAAGTAGGCTTCATAAAGGATATTACGCCTAGCATTACATGTACTAATGTGGTCAACTGTGTGGCTTGACAACGCCTGGTCAGAGGCCTGCGAAATTAGGCATCACCTTGCTGACAGCCTACTGTCCACGCATTGACCGTGACGTGTCAGCAAGCTGATGCTTAATTTTGTGGATGTCGGCGGTAATGACACACAGTGGAACAGTATCACTTATATCAGTATTTTATTACATCACATCTATCGATTTATAGAAAGAACTGCCAATTGAAAAAGTAACACAACACAGCCTTATTCAAATAAAACATTTGTTTATTTTCATCAGATATAGCATGATTATCAACTGTCAAGTTCACAATTATGACATTATACTTATAACATGTGTAAAACACAAAACGATACAATCATAGTGAAAAGTATGTGATAAAACTTAATTGAACATTATGTTAACACCTTCATAAAACTGTAAGACCTTTAATAGATTGAACTAAAACCTGAACCGTCTTCAGAAAACAACATGAAGCCATATTATAATAATGAACAGACTCGACTAGTTCTGTGGGTCAAAAAAAAAAATATATAAAAAAACCCATTGTAATGCAGGCAAATTTCTGACAATGAACATTCAGCACTCCTCTTGAGCATTTAGCAAAAGAAAAAAATAAACCAATACATAATCTAAGGTTATTTGTAAAATATATTTAAAAATAACCTAATATATGCTGCAAAGGTAGATCTAGCGCCAAGGTGTACCTAGAGTTAAAAATAAAAATAGTGATTTAAGTCTACTATTAAAACAGTAGATGAATCGGATTTACGACTTAGTTGAACTACTGCGCCTGGCCCAATAGAAGGTCTTTGTAATCTCACGCTGAACCTTCTTTCCGTCAGTGTGACGTGGAAATCAGCTAAATTCTTGTCAAGCTGAAAAAACCCCGTATTATTCCCGCGTGAGTATTATCATGGTATGAAGTATTTTATTCAATTATATATATTATATGAAACCATTAACAGCAGATATATTTTGATGGCAGCTATAAATCTTTTTTTTAAATAAATATATGGGAAATAAATATATGGATGATTTAAAAAAATAACGTACATTATAAACATGTCAGTTAAGTTGGCTGCAAAGGGTGGGGAGTGAGACTAAGCGATAGTCACACCTCTTTAGGTTTTACGGTTATCAACACTTTGCGCAAATGCAAGGTGTTTGTATTTTCTTGTGGCGACTGGGATCGGTCGGAACTAAGAGTACATCTCGTGAAATAAAAAAATAAAAATTAGAAAACTTATTCATCAGAAAAAAAATAAATAATAATATTGATTATATTTTATTGTAACAAATGGATTATTAGCATCATTACATACGGGACGTTAACATTTTGAATAAACGCCTCTTGGAACTAGATGGTCATTCAGGGGCGACAGTAGACAATGCGATCACACCTTATTTAGTGTGACTTAATAGCTACACCACCCCCCCTTTCAGGTCAATAGATTGTACCGCTACTTGTCGCGGCCAATCACTAAAACAACATCATGTATCGCCCGTCTAAAGATAAAAGGGAAAAGTTTTTTACGCTGCTCCTTGCCACGGATGCTTTATTGAGGTTATTTATATACACAATTGTCTGAATCATTGGCTAACGAGAAATGTCCCCATAATTATTATATTTCATATAAAATCAGTGACTTGTTAGTGTAATAGGTACGCTATCAAGTCAAATGAAGAATTTATGACAACAACAATTATTTATTATATGTCAACCATTTTATTGTCATTATTTAAAACACACAACTTTGTCATGTATTCAAATTAAATCATGTTTTTATTCACTTTCGAAATGAAAATAATGATTCAATCTTACCATTGTAACTAACTGATTATATATATTATAGCCAATTTACCTGCTTACCGATATAAATTGATCCCGTCCCCGTGGCATTTATACATGTTAAAATATCGTCAATTTCTCTAGAATTTATATATTTTAATTGAAACCGAAGAGATAATCTCTCACTTGTTAAAGCTGAATTGCTGTTTTGTCACAAAATTAGATCATTAGTTTTTGCAAAAACATAGTAGAAGCTTTTCGGAAAACTGAGAGCATAATAGAGATTATGCTTTGATTGAAATCAGAAACAATTTTTTTTTTGACCTCACGATTTTGTCGCCTAAGTGTGACGAGTTCATCAATGTCGCTAAGTGCGGGTACATATTACAAAGGCCGATAATGTTAATCGGTTAGAAGTGTTAACAGGAGCATATCACTTAGGAAGTATAAGCGATATTATATTATAGTAATCATGGTAAGACTTATGAGAACAATATATGACTAGAAAACAATATGACATATATGAATATCGAATTACTTTTGTTCACTGATCATTATATAACAATATAACAATATTACATGTATGCCATGGAAAACAAGAGATAAAATAACAAATATTAGGATAAATTAAACATAAACTGACAGTGGTAAAATTAAGAACGCATGTGATTGATAAATTAAGCATGACTTGACAGTGTCAAAAGAGACTGTTTCTCTGGTGTCAAAATTAGGAATGCGCCTAGTTGATAAATTAAACATGACCTGACAGTAATCAAATAGGAATGCACTTGATTGACGCATGACTTGACAGTGTCAAAATTAGGAATGCACCTCATTGATACACTAAGCATGACCTGATAGTGGTAAAATTAGGAATGCGCATGGTTGATAAATTAAGCATGACTTGATAGTGTCAAAATTAGGAATGCGCCAGGTTGATAAATTGAACATGATCTGACAGTGATCAAATTAGGAATGCACTTGATTGAAGCATGACTTGTCAGTGTCAAATTTAGGAGTGCACATGGTTGATAAATTAAACATGACCTGACAGTGGTAAAATTGGGAATGCGCCTCATTGATACACTAAGCATGACTTGACAGTGACAAAATTAGGAATGCGCATGGTTGATAAATTAAGCATGACCTGACAGAGTCAAAATTAGGAATGCGTCTGATTGATAAATTAAGCATGACTTGACAGTGTCAAAAGAGACTGTTTCTCTGGTGTCAAAATTAGGAATGCGCCTAGTTGATAAATTAAACATGACCTGACGGTAATCAAATAGGAATGCACTTGATTGACGCATGACTTGACAGTGTCAAAATTAGGAATGCACCTCATTGATACACTAAGCATGACCTGATAGTGGTAAAATTAGGAATGCGCATGGTTGATAAATTAAGCATGACTTGATAGTGTCAAAATTAGGAATGCGCCAGGTTGATAAATTGAACATGATCTGACAGTGATCAAATTAGGAATGCACTTGATTGAAGCATGACTTGTCAGTGTCAAATTTAGGAGTGCACATGGTTGATAAATTAAACATGACCTGACAGTGGTAAAATTGGGAATGCGCCTCATTGATACACTAAGCATGACTTGACAGTGACAAAATTAGGAATGCGCATGGTTGATAAATTAAGCATGACCTGACAGAGTCAAAATTAGGAATGCGTCTGATTGATATATTAAGCATGACTTGACACTGGTAAAGTTAGGAATGCACCTGATTGATATATTAAGCCTGACCTGATAGTGGTAAAATTAGCAGTGCGCCTGGTTATTAAATTAGCCTTAATTAAGAAATTAGGCATTACATGACAGTGGTGAAATTCGAAATGTACCTGTTGGGTTAAATAATCATGACTCGTCAATAGCAAAATTAGGAATGCGCCTGGTTGATAAATTATTAATTAGGCCCACCAGAATGTCATAAAAAAGGAACTGCTATAGCTATGGCATTTTAAAACATGAGCAAAAACACTTCAGTTATAATTAACATTATTAAAGTATTGCATTATCTTACCTCCAGTGTCGTATCTGTAGTGTTGGTAATATTTTCTCAGTGATGTTCTCTTTCCAAATTGTCTAAGACAGCTTTCAGAATACTCAGCGTATTTTTAAATGTGCCTAACTTACTTGAATGGTATTATTGGTCTGATTATTTTGTTTTACGTTATGTAATTTGTTGTTTTACTGGTCTCAGTTTAAATATCCAGGTTGACAAAAAATCTAGATGATAATCATTCACCACTGCTACACTAACAGTACTTCCCGTTGCCACACACCCCCTCCCCAACCACTGCGCACCACACCCTGCGCATATACCTGACCCTGACTTGACACCCCATGCCTGATATAACCCCATTCCTAATTAGGCTCTTCACCGGCCATGGCCTGGGGCTGTGCCGGACCCGACATGGTTACATTCTGTGACATCGCATGGTGCTCACCTTGGAAGGCATGTGTTCCCTGTTGTTCAGATCTTTGGGGCTTTAATGCTGGTTGTAAATGAAATGAATCGGGCTTTAGGCCACCTTTGTGCACATATAGGCTAAACTGGGCCAGGAGAACCTCCTGAGGATGGTGAGATGATTGAGATGACACTGTCCTCCAGACACAGGATTCGAAATTCGAGCCCTGGCGGTCTGAGGCCGAGCACGCTACCTCTCGGACACGGAGTCTCCCCACAATACTGACTTTCACACGTGGATGGGGAAGAAACATTTTTGTTTCTTTTAAACCGCTGAGACCGGGAACCGAACCCCGAACTCTGGCGTGAAAGGCAGCGGCGCTAACCACTACCCTAGGGCCCCCGCCCTTGCTGGTTGTGATGGTGTGATTTGACGTGTGACATTTGCAGTGGTTGTGGCATCTGGTCTGTCTGGTTGCATGCCGACTGAGGGGTTGTGACCTTGGTACTGCAGCTGTTGCTGGTGGGGTACTGGATGTTGCTGTCCCTGTTGTTGGTGATGCTGATCGGGCTGTCGTGGTGGAGTTTGAATTTTAGGAAGGTGCTGCTGGAAATCATTTTGAAAATTGCCGTCACCATGTCCTCCTCTGGCTGCAAAATGTGCGCCTCGCCCGACACCCCTGCCGCGTCCACGCTGTGGTCCGAGGCCTCTGTTGCCCCGTCCTCCAAACCTCCAGTGGTTACGTCCCCTCTCAGTCATGTCCTCAAAATCCCTGTTCACCAGGCGGCCATTTCCCGTCATTTTGAGCTTTTCTCCTCCAGGCGTCTCATTGATTAGCTTCTGGAAGTTCAAATGTATGAGACGTTCAACATGCATCATAGCCCCCCTCAAATACACATGCTTGTAGTCTGCGGTTTTGACCAATGACTTCTTGGCTCTCAGGACCTCAATTTTCGCATTCTTATTGGGAAGCTGAATTTTTATTCCACCTGGTTTTCCGTCTCGGCCGGAGAGCTGTTCTATTCTCACAAGGAGGTTATATATAACCTCCTTGGTGGACTGTATGAGGACGCTTGCTGGGTTTCCATCATCCATCGTGCGCCCGTCTGCATTCTCATTCCGACACCCACCGATCTCTAACGACCATCGTCTAGAACGCTCACAGAATGATCATCGAGCGTTCTCCCAAAAGGTTGTAGGACGCAGTAAGAGCGCTGCAAATTTTTGACATGTCAAAAACTCTCCGTGACCCTCTGCTTTCTCCGACGACCCCCCGACGACCTACAACGGTCATTTAGCGCCTCTTCTCTGACCTCCAACGTCCTTCTCCTTTCTGCCATCTTTACGTGAACGCTAGACGAACTTCATCCTGAACGTTGTTAGCCTGGTATAAGTTGTGTTCCCACACGGAAAACCGTGTGTTAGCTATCAATACCCATGGAACACGAGCCATGGACCAAAGTGCGGTTTCCATTGTCAGAAGTTGCTGTTTCATTGATAATTGTGCAGATTAGGCAGGCATTGCCCTAAAATAAGATTTCTTCAATATTTCTTTAAAACAAATTTTATAGACACATAAATATAGTGTCTATTCCCACATTTCCATGGTCAAGGATGAAGGTGAGATATATTCCAAAGCCCCAAATGTGGAAATAATGAATCATTATCCTAATTAAATAGCCATTACCGGAAATCGATCTTCCAGCGATACATTTTCAACCAAAGACACATGTATGCCCATTGCCAGATATAGCCTATGTATGCCTAAAATGAATGTTTTTTTTATATTTGTGACGTGCCATATCAAAATCAGTTCTATGTCGCAAAATATAGAAAATGAGTTAGTAAGTGACGTTTGAAGAGCCAGCGCTCAGGTTTCAAATGCGCCAAAAATGATAAATATATCTCAACTATTTAGGAAATCGTCGATAAAACAAGATTTGGAAACTTAAGCCCAAAATATCGCAAAATGTTGAGAAAATGACCTACAAAGTTTAAATTTAATTGACAAATGGTTTAAATAGTTAAAATTAAATCATTTTTTTATACAAGATATAACACCAGGGTATCTTCAATATTTTATACTTATCTTGCTTTGAAGTTGTATTTTCGATCAGCGTTAAAAAAGAAAATTAGCCCAAAAATATTATTTCAACAAAATATGGCCATAACTCCAAATCTAAAGCTCCGACATAGGTCGGGTGCCGATGTGGCACGTCACATTTATAGATGTCATATATTTTGTTAAATGAATGAATATAGCAGCCTTTTTCAAAAAATGTGTGCATAGTATTTAACCCGGGCTGAAATCTGAAACATAGCATTTTAGTATATATAATTTGTTATCCACTTCTTTTTACATATTTTGGGTGTGCTGAATTCAAATCTGTGGGATAACATTTGATATGAGGTTTTGGTGATGTTCACCTTCAAATTAACAAAAAAATGGCTGGACATGACAGCACAATTTATTTCTGATTTCTGCAAAATTTTTATTAGAGAAATTTATTTCTAGTGCCTTGAGAAATAAATGACTTTAATTTGACCTTCAAATCCAAGACGTCCACCGTTTTATATATTTACTGTTGCTAAAATCATACCGCTAAACATGTTAACGATAACATTGAAAAAATCAAAATGGCCGCGACATTCATGTAAAAATGAACAAAAAACAAGATGTGTATCAAAATGTAAACGACACCTCTTTTTTGGATTTGCCAAACGGAAATGTTCGCTTAATGTTTTTGCATGACTTGGAGGTTCAAAACACTCATTTCAGATGTTTATTGTTCATGTCTGACCTATAATTTTTCGTAAAATCCAAGATGGCCGGCATTTTACATATTCACAATTAAAAGCATGATGTCGTTTGAAATATTAAGCACATCAAAGCATGTTAGAATATATGGTGCTTAAACATATTTTCGGATGCTTTGTAACCTAATCTGTCGTATTACATAGGCCTAATCTAGTTTTTAGATTTCCATTAAGAAAATGAGTTTTATTATATTATAGTTCAGACGCATACAAACGTTTCTATTTTTTTGCTGGCGGTAACAATTTTGGATTTGATGATCAAGTATAGGTCATTTTGATCGAAAAAATGAGACAAACCTTTCTCACCTCTAAATCATACAGAAACCAGAAATACAGTGCCAAACAAAAAATAAAAGAGATGTGATTTCGGTGGCTATGTTTTGTTTTGCTAATTTGAAAGGGAAGGGCATCAAATATAGAATAAGTATATTCTTCAAATAAAAAAAACATGACATTTATGAATCTAAATACCACTAAGTTTTGAGCATATATACGTCTGGGTTCAAGCATATTGCAGGTGCTGACTGGTAAATCATAACAGCAAAGACAGACGATTACGCAACCCTACTCCCTATATCTAGGTTTGTGGGTACCCCGTATAGGTATATTTATAGTATGAAAACGCATGAGGCGGCAACGGAAACCACGTTTTTCTTAGGCCTGTAACCCTAATCGACAATAAAATACGCTTTCCATATGGTAACACAATGTTACTCATAACCGTATTTCTAGAGCACTTTTCAGATGTTACCTCTAGCTATAGCTTTGTTGTGCGACAGAGCCGCCAGTGGTCGATCATCATACACCGCGTTGACCTCTATTTTGTCGAATCTGAACAAATTATCTCACTTGAATTTGCAAATCGCGTCAGCGAAACACAACTTGAAGTTGGTCAAAATTCAAATTTCTGTTATAAATTTGTTTATAAGGTTAAATATGATTATCTTTGTGGTCTTTGGAATGAAACATGCATGTTTGAAGGTGAAATACATCTGATCCAAGTTTAGCAGCATCCTCTCTGCAAATATTGACCCGGTTAAGGTGGCATGTTCGGCTTCTGAAGACGCTCTATTCCAGACGAAATCCGCTTAGGGTCCAGGCTACGACTGAAGGAGAGGTTTTCGGCCAAATGACCGATCAACCCATTAACAAATCATGCCACTTCACAGGAAAAGCGCGACACCACAGGTCGCGGGGAAACGCCACAGTCATAAAGATTTCATCGCGGTGCTGCTTTCAAGGCGTTCTGATATGTATGATTTGATATGATGCAGTGCCAAATATGAGTAACTGTTTCCTTTGCAAGTAAACAGTTACTGCTGTTTAAATTTGCATCATTGCGGCATAGAAAAGCACACGGAGGTATTACAAGTATGCGGTTGTTGGTGCTCGTTTTCCCATTATTATACTGACGTACGCCACGCACTTTTACCATGTTGCAAAAATAGATCTTCCTTACAGGAGGTTCGACTAAATTATAATACGCCTATGTAGGTCCATTTTTTGACGAAGGTTTCTCATAATTGGTTCAAGGCTGGCAATTCAGTCAGCAATGGCAGCTTTAAAATTCAAGGAGTAATGCATCACTGCTGGAAAGTGCCTAGGCCTAGAAAACTAGATTTCTCAAGAAGTGATTGTGTTTTATTATATAAGTGAATGACAATGTAGGGGGAATAACATGACGAAAGCCAAATGAACCTTGCATACATTTACATTCACAACATCATGCTACGGTCCCACGATACTTTTTAAGTCTGCCGATGCTCTCGCGATGTACAAATTTGGGCATCGCCAGGGCAGCGCCACCATGCACCAGTGGTTCAGCGAATGATCGGCGACGCCCGCGAGTAATCGCCATGCTTCGCCAAGGCATCGGGACATCGAGAAAAATTTTAATGCATGCATTGACATTTTTTCCCGATGTTTCGACGTCAAATACCATCGGCAATATATCGCCGAGCAGCGCCGAGCAGTCGGCGAACTTTCGGCGATGTACACCAAGGTTAAAAATGTCCCAGACATCAGCGACACATCGGCGATGCTCGTGTAAACATCGGCGATGTATATTCAATATGATAATATCGATGGTTTGGTGTTCCATCGCCGATCCATCGCCGATGCTCGACGATATTCCCGAGCTGATCAGCGAAGCATCGGCTGTGCTACGGCGATGCTTCGCTGAGCGTTATAAATATATTTTCTGATTGGTCAACGAGGATGGAGGATCACATAAGCACTATTATAACCCATTGAAAGTGAAAGCATGAAATGTTGTGTGTTATTGCAATCAGGTGTTAACAATATAATTTCCATAACCTATAAATAAATTGCGTCATGACCTGATCCCAAAGTCAAATAAGAATATATAATCGAATAAGCAAAATAAGTTTTATTTCTCTGAAATGATCCCCGAGCTGTAAGTTCGATGACCTTGAGTAATGCTCAAAGGTGAATATTTAACATTGTGAGGAGCCTCTGTGACCGAGAGAGAGCGTTCTCGACCTCAGACCACCAAGGCTCGAATTTTGAATCCTGTGTCTGGAGGGCAGTGTCATCTCATTCATCTCACCATCCTCATCAGGAGGTTCTCCTGGCCCGGTTTAGCCTATATGTGCAAAAAAGTGGCCTAAAACCCCATTCATTTCATTTCAAAGGTGAATTTGATATAATTATTTAAAATTATTTGTATTTTTAATTTCGTGGGATAAATTGTTTGCGTATGGACAATGCGTCATTATCAATAACAGTTTCAAAAACTACTGGCATTGATTCTAAGTTAGTGACAAATAAAAGAGGATAATCGAATGTAGGCTGTTTTGAAATATTCACCAACTGCATTATATTTTATATGAAATCGGGTTTCTATTGAAAGTTGTTATGGAGGATTGCCACAGTATTGTTTGTGTTTGTGTGAAGTACGTGCATATCATACTATAGTGATACATGTTATTAAAAAAATTGCGCATATAATATTTCTTGTGCAACTACTATGGTAGTATGGTACTGGTCTGTTGTCTCATGGGAGTGGCTCTGGGGATATTAAGCATTAAGATGTTAAGTTTTGCCTCATTGATCACCAATAACGGTACTTAAAGGTGATCTATCACCCCTTATATGGTATGAATAATTATGTCCTTATATGGGGTGATTGGCTATCATGTGACCCTCTCAGAGGGTCACATAATAGCCAATCACCCCATATAAAGAAACACTTTATTTTGATTTATTTGTCACACATTTATTCATACTATATATGGGGTGATATGTCAGCTTTAAAATGTGTTCTTCTGCACACATTAAACTTGATAAACAAACATTAACGCCGCCAAGTGACACGCCTCCCAGAAGAGAAAGTTGTTGTTTTAATTTTGGCACGCCCTCTGCAATATTAGCCCAGTCAAGAGAACTGATGCAAATCATCATGGTATATTATTATACATTTGACCTTATAAATAATTGACAAAATATAAATATTTATAATCAAATATTTTCTCTGAGATTGGTGGTATAGGTGAAATTGATGTGAATAATCTAGCAAAAATACAACAGTGTAATATAAAGGTAATAGACTATTATCTATTACTTGACCATCTATATATCTATTACTATTACTTTATATTACTATTACCCCATCCCTGCTCTCAACAAGGCTCCATACCATCGCCATGACGTCGCGAAGACATCGCCACGATATCGTCAAGACATCACCATTACACCCCGACGCATCGCCGACATGAAAATGAAATGAATCGGGCTTTAGGCCACCTTTGTGCAAATATAGGCTAAACTGGGCCAGGGGAACCTCCTGAGGATGGTGAGATGATTGAGATGACACTGTCCTCCAGACACAGGATTCCAAATTCGGGCCCTGGCGGTCTGAGGCCGAGCACGCTACGGAGCCACGGAGGCTCCCCACAATACTGACTTTCACACGTGGATGGGGAAGAAACATTTTTTGTTTCTTTGAAACCACCGAGACCGGGAACCGAACCCCGAACTCTGGCGTGAAAGGTAAAGGTAGCGGTGCTAATCACCCTAGGGCCCCCGCCCCGCATCGCCGAAGGATCACCGACCGTCCCCGATTCTAAAAGTACATCGTTAACTTTTAGCCGATGTAGCGCCGAGCAATCCCCAAATATTCCCCGATGCCTCGCCGAATATTCGGCGATGCATCGGTGATGCTTCCCCGAAGGTTCATCAATACATCGCGTGGGAGTTTTCCTGTGGGACCACACGTTCGACATCGGCACCCATCGCCACCAGAGCACGTAATTTTCATCGCCAGTGCATCGCCAGACATTTTGGCCCTCGTGGGACCGTAGCATTAACATCCCAGTGAGCGAGATATATTGAAGAAGGGCTGGAGTAATTCTGGCCCAACACCAACGACGATGGTCTAACATCATATCAACACTGGGTCAGCCTCTAGTTTTTGCTGAGATATCAACATTATAACTAATCAAACAATTATTCAATTGGAATTTTCACCCACTTGAAGTTGTGTCTCGCTAACGCGATCCACAACTTCAAGTGAGTGAAAATTATTCAGATTTAACAAAATGGGGGTGAACTGTTTTCAAATATTGCTGATTGATGTCATATTTTACCTTTACCGTGTGTAAAAGGTGGTACTTAATGTGCTAATAAACCCGAATATATGCGACACCGGCGGTTAAAGGTTTAATGTGTATTGGTGCGACATATACATCCTGATTATATATTATCAACTTGCACCGGGATATCGAGTGAAGCTTTGAATATAGATTAACTCTTTCAGCGTCAGACGCCATAGTCAACAGACGTCAAATTCTGACCTATAAAGATGGTCCCTGCATTAAAAGATTGAAATATTTCTATTGACCCATACCATTGCTATTCAAATGAAGCGGAAAGTTATAACTAAGACATTTATGATGATTTCAAATTGAAAAAAGCCTTTGGTTTCCATGTTTTATACAAAAAATAAGGGTAAGGGTTACAAAATGACAGGTACAATGTCGTAAAGATAGATAGATGACTTATAGACTGACTTATTAACCCTTAAAGCGCTGACTTTTTTTTATGAAAACCATTGAAGCCAATGGGTCATTTTCAATTTGAAATCATCATAGATGTCTTAGTTAGGTCTTTCTGATTCATTTGAATACCTATGTTATGGGTCTACGGCTATTAGAAATATTTTCACTCTCACGGGGATAGACTTTAGTCGTCAGAATCTGACGTCTACAGACGTCAGATTCTGACGACTAAAGTCTATCCCCGCGCTGTAGGGGTTAAGCATAAAAATATATATGTATATACAACAGGATTAGTTCTGTAAAAAAATACAGGGGAATCGATATGATGTGTACACTTAAAATGAGGATTGTCATTTATAGACATGTAATTAAACAAGCAAAGGATAATTAAAATATGCATTATAACTACCGGCACTTAAACTAAAGTTAAATAACATTGTCATGATATGGGGACGTCCTTATATTCCGAAGGTTCGATAGGCCGAAGGTTCGATAGTCCGAAAGTTTTTGCTTTCCAAAGGTTCGATGGTCCGAAGGCTCGATATTGCGAAGGTTCGATATTCCGAAAATATTTCTATTCTGAAGGTTCTATGGTCCGAAGGTTCGATAGTCCGAAGGTTCGACAGTCTGAAAGTATTTATATTCTGAAAGTTCGATGGTACGAAGTTTCAATAGTGCGAAGGTTCGATGCCGCATTGTCTAACTAACATTGTTTTATGATCGATATTATACCAACAAATGGTCCGCCTGAACAGCGTCGACCAGCAGCCAGTATTTTATTAATTAAAAAAATGAGTGCAACAAACATACATTTCGCTACCAAGATCCGCGCTTTAACACGTGCAGGCGACGCTTTCCAGTGAAATGATCAAAAGTTGTATAAAGAGTGATAGAAATTGATTAGAAGATATAAATTATGGTATGGCAATATTTAACGATCAGAGTTTCGTATTCCATGGTGTTTTCGTATTTCATGGTGTTTTCCATGACATTTTTACATTTCCATGATTTATTTTATTATAATTTCAACTATATTTAGGCCTGTATCGCAAGTAAAAATCACAAATGTCTAGGAGCCCATGGCGTGTTCATTGCACGTAGGCATATCTGACATAGGTCCTATGCACATGATTTGGGCCTCCAAATATATAACAAATGAATTAATGATATAAAGGGCTATATAACAAAGCATGTGAAGCCTTAAGGGCATTTTTTAATTTGTATCAGGCACCCAATTTCCAATAAATGGTAATTGCGATAACACACAAATTATCAATTAATTATTACAGGTAGCCCTATTGTTTGTAAAACGAAATGAATTGGGTTTTAGGCCACCTTTGTGCACTTATAGGCTAAACTGGACCAGAAGAACCTCTTGAAGATGGTGAGATTAATTCTGTATAATTTGTAAACGAATGGGTATATTTTATAATTATATTCATTCATTTGAAGCTAGCAATTGGGTTATTATAACCGAGGCTGAAGAATTGACTTTAAATAGACGGTATTTTTTTCAAAGAAAGAGATATGCTAGTCCATGCAACGGATCGTGCAAATTAATCAACAAAATGATACTTTCAACATTTTTCGGTGATCAGATGGTGATGGTATGGCTTCATTTTTAATATTTATAGGCAGACTTTCGGACTATCGAGCCTTCCGACTATCGAACCTTCGGACTACTGAATCTTCGGTTTACTAAATTTTCGGACTATTGAAACTTCGGACTAACGAACCTTCAGACTAGTGAACCTTCGGACTAGCGAACCTTCGGACTATCGAACCTTCGAAATATCGACATGATGTATGTACATTAGATAAGATAAATTGTATTTTAATTCGCACAGAGTAAAACATATAACATGAGCTAGTACAAGCCAGATATAAAATAAACAATGCATTTAACAACTAAAACAAGCAGGTTCGCTGACAGGAAGTTAACATGAAATGTAAAAAAGCGATTAAGGATTATATAGGATTCTTTTTACTTATGATGTCTATGAGAACATAAATTATATGGTTGAAATTTACATAAAATATTTTGACACGTAAATGTAGATTAAAGATTATAAAAGAAAACTTAAAATGTATATGAAAAATAAATTATATTGTTAAAATTACGCAAAACATTTGGCATTTATTAATAATTAAGTAAGTATGTCACATCGTCAAGGTATATAATATATCACATCGTCAAGGTATATAATTATGCTCTCAATTAAAATAAGCTCGCAGGTCATATCTGAAAGTTGTAAGGTCTAAGTTTATTCTTATTGTCTCTGGCAAAGAGTTCCAGATTTTGGGGGTCAAAAATCAAAAATATTTTGTTCCATGTCGCACCCTCTTCATGAGAGTAATTTTCAGGACATTTTCAGAATTTCCTAAATTGCGGGTGCGATAGCATTTTTCAAACAGGTCCATAAGGTAGGTTAATTGGTGCTAAATCATTAATAATTTGTAAAGTTTGAATCGCGATGTTCATTTGTCTGTCAACTTCCAGAGATGGGAAGCGAGCTTTATTTGAGAAGGACTCATATGAGGCGGTATGGTTGGAATAAACACACTTTTGGAGCACTCCAATGATACCAGACGGCTGAGCAGTATTGAATTAAGTGGCTGAGGATGAACGCTCTGAAAAGAGCCAATTAGACCTTGTCGTCAAGATCAAAAGACAATCTTCTCAGAGCGCTCAGCTGCCTGCCAGCTTTCTTACAATTTTTTTCTTTGTGTATCGAAAAGTTAATTTTTTTATCAATATTATTGCGTAAAAGCTTTATTAGTTTTACAGGTTGAATTATACAGCCGTGTAGTATAACTGGGGACTCAACTTTACAGTTAAAAAATATGAACTGAAATTTCCAGGATTGGTTTGCATTAATTTTTTGGAAAACCACCATATAGAGCTTTTACTGCCTCAGTTTCAAGGCATGCTTTTACAATTTGGAAATTTGGATGTGAAAAAGGGTGTTGTCATCTGCATAATTTGTGAGGCGTGCTTGTTTAGTAAAGTACAAAATGTCATTTATAAATACATTAAAAAAAATTGGACTGAACTGAACCTAATTGTGGCAGGCCAAAATTGTGGTTTTCCATAAACTGTGCACGTTACCTATCCGGACACGCTGCGCACGATCTGAGAGGTATGTTTTAATATTTTTGATCCTGAACACCATAAGCTTTAAGTCAAAAGGTCATGTGTTCATGCAGTCGAAAGCTAAGGTCCATTAATATAGCAAGACAAGAGAAGACGGTGTTTAAAAAGTGAGTGTTCTGGACCAGGTGGACTAGAACTTTTTCAAACTTTTGCCAAAATTGGTAAAATACTCACGGGTCGATAATTAGATTTATTCAATTTGTCAGATTTTTTGTATACAGGGATCACCTCTGCTTTCTTTAAGAAATGTTTTGTTTATTGTTTATTGTTTCTTTTTTATTATTCCCGTAGATTCATAACATTTTACAAGTCGTGTAGGTATTCAAATGAAGCGGATAAAGGTAATGGTAAATAACAATGGTAAATTCAGGCTTGAAAAGGGTTAAGCAGACAAATGGCAGGCGTCTCTGAGGAGCGTGCCGGCATCTGAGAAGTATGTGATGGACACCGTGGCGATGCCATTTATCACAGAATGTGCATATTAGCGATTAATAGGCATAGCCCGACTCATTATGCGAGCTGAATGTCAGCATGGTTATTGCTACATACATTGTCCAGCGAGTCAGTCACGCACTGGAGATTTTTGATAGCAAATGGATCGAATTGAAGTCCATGTTATGTGTTGGCGGATTGACCTGTGTATTATTTAATATTTTCATATAGGAATCTAAGGGTCACACGCGTTATACCTCACTTGGCATTTGCTACACTACACTCCCACTTCCCGCAGTGGGATGTAAGAATTTTCGGACCAAGTCTGAAATACTACCCCTGACGCGGGGATCGACTTTAGACGTCAGAATCGGACATCTGTAGACGTCAGATTATGACGTCCAAGGTCTATCCCCGCGCTGGCCGGACCAGTTGTTCAGCACATGACGAGATTGGCCCATCATCGTCGTCATTCAGTTGTTATTTAAATTAGGGGTAGCATACCATACTAGGGAGAGAAGGATACATGGATCTTTGGTAGAGCCTCTGACTCCTTCGCCAGTCATGCATGCTTCCCTGGTTCGAACCCTGCTGATCCTGAGTGGGGTTTTAAGAGGAATATTCTTAAAGTTACTAAGCAATCACGGTTGTGGCGGCCTCGTCGAATTAAGGCCGAGCCCAAAGTATCGACGTTAATTTCATGCTCGGCCACGCGCTACGCGCTCCATTACCGTACTTTGGGCGACTTTTCTAGCTGGTATCATTTACCATTTCATCATATTCGTTACACCGCTTTATTATAGGCGTAAGATTATGCTGTAATTTCCCATCCCCACAGCTACGCTATATCTAGACAAGTAGCAAAGACTACAGTTGCAGACAGTTGCCAGAAAGGTCAAGGTAACCAGAGAGCTTCTGTTTTTTAGGCAGCCGCCCTCGGCGGTGAGATGGGAGCTGGAATTTATACGCTTCATGTAAACTTCGCCCGCAGTTTATGAGCCTGGGACGAAATATAAATCACACTCACAGGCGGCACGGCATGTTTTCCTGACGTCTAGAGCTTGTACAGTCATCAATAAAAGAGGAGGAACATTTATTCTGAGCGAAATAAATGCTTTATAATAGCCTCGCGGATAGACGCGCTTATATCGAGCACATCGCGTATATGAACAGTTTATTAGGATGTAAACATAGGAAATGTCAGTCTACACTATCTCGAAACTCCGTTACTTTATGGTATCGTATGTCAAATTGTATCACATCAGTAATATCAATGTGAATTATACTTATTAAAAAAACAATTACGGGGGAAGTTCATTTCATTACTAAGAACTTTATCTTCTTATATCACTGAACAAGAGCGAATGGTAAATTATTTGGATGAATTTGTAAATTAACCCTCACAACGCGGGGGCCGACTTTAGTCATCAGAGTCTGACGTCTAAAGACGTCAAATTCTGACGTCTAAAATCGGTCCCCACACTGTAAGAATCAAAATATTTGTAATGGCCGTACACTATGACATAGGTATTCAAATGAATCAGAAACAGCTAACAGAGACACTTATGATGATTTCAAATTGAAAAAACCCTTTGATTCACATGGGTTATACAAAATAATTCAGCGCTTTAAGGGTTAATATACTACTGTTTTGGTTATCGGATTAACCTTTTGTATCATCATCCCAGCAAATACAACCCATCTGTATAACGTCTGCACAACGTCGACCCCAAATTGTACAAATGTTATACAATTGTTTATGTTTACTGGGATCATGACAAGTATATTAAAATACAATTTAGCACCGTTTTTCTGTGTCAGATAATTAGTATATTAATTATGAGTCTCATAACTCTCTGTGGAGTGGCTGGGAATATGTTGTAGATCTCCACTTTACATGCACGATATGCTTAGGTAATATTTGGTTGACATTTGGCCTCCGTCTGCGTCGCTGCCCCAATATTAATTGAAGGGTTCCATGCAAGAACCTGTTAACTCATGTTTTTTGTGAAACTGAGCAAAACGTGGGTGAAGTTTTTGCCTTAAAAATGTCCATAAAACATTGATCTTGGCTTAAAATGGAACAGTTTTGATGTGGATGTGTAGAAATAAAACCACCGTGTTAAGTAGATTGTGAAATAATCGCAAATATATTTGCTTATGCAAATTAGCAGACATAACATGTTTTTGCATTTGGAATTTTGAAGCAAGAAAATATCAACTTGAGATAACACTCTACTACATCACACATTGTGTAATGTTGACTGTATACTACATGCATGCATAAATATGTTAATTCCTCGTACATACTTTAATCAATTGGTGGATCGATGTTTTGAGTTGAAATAGCTTAGTATGTCAACATAGCCGATGTACAGATACTACTTTTGTAGGCAAAAACAGGTTAAAAGATAAGTCATGTACATTTTCACAGGGTCTGAACAATTGATTCGTATTTTCCGGGGTGCTTTGTATAGTTAATCTGTGAAACTCAATGACCTTGACCTCTTTTGTTTTCACCGAGCTAGTTAATACAATGAAGTATGGGGGAGGGGCATTATATAACCTTGTTTTCACCGAGTGACGTCACTGCGTTTCACAGAATACAGAGGCTTCCTCTTTCACAATAAATATATAAAACAAATTATTTTCTAATGAGATGTGAGATGTTAGCAGTGTTACCTCAAACATTATTTTGATTCTTCATTTTGTGCCCAGTTATATACATCAACATAGCGTATCCAAATCTACCCGTATATTAGTACTATCAGAAATGCATGATGTTGTACTATGCATTTCTGGTACTATTCAGTAGTTCGTTAACATGTCATATTTCGTCCAAATAAGTGATACGCCAAAGAGCCAATAGGAAAATCGTTTTATATCTAAAATTTTTGTTGACGGTCTGCGTGTTAACAATTACTTATTTTAATGTATATGAATGCACATTAAACTACATGTATTGGTGCAGTAGGATCCCCATGGGACAGCTAATGAAAAGAAGAGATAACTTAATGGGAACATTTTTGTATTAAGTGAAACATGAAAATACATCTGCTTAAACCTTAAACTTGTTCGGAAAATAACATTATTGTAGATTTCGGATAACATATTTAAATGGACATGGTCACTGAGTAACTCCTAGAACATTACTGTTAAAGGGACATGATCACCACCTACTTTTATAGTCAGCCAGCAAACAGAAACCATTTGTATAATATTTATACAGCGTTGGTCCGAAATTGTATAAATGTTATACAAATGCTTCGTGTTTGCTAGACAGTGTCCAGTCCAGACTTGCCATATGCATCAGTTGGTTATTTTGAACTGACATTAATGCATATAATTTAGGCCGGGAGCCAGATATTCCAGGATTCAATATTTTTATATGAGTGTAGGAGTGTAGAATAAAGTAGGAGGTTCGGGGGCATTCTATAGCTGCACGTTTATGACAACATAAATATTTTTTATTGTATAGCCCTTCGCTAATACCTTAGAAAACGCAAAGCATTGACCCGATGTTGTTTCAATGCTGGACCAACCACGTAAATGACCTACATTTGTCAGTTACTCGTGTTCACTATGACCCGCAGGCCTATGTGTCCTGAATAAACCGTCCTGGGGCCTAGTGCACCACTTTAAGTCTAACGTGTGACGTTAATTGCCCACGTCAGACGTTGTAACGACCGGCACTGACTGTCCCGACTAACGTAGCTCAACGTAGGCCAGGAGCTGCCAGATCTAGCCCTCGTACTCACAAAAGCTAAGAAATTTTCACCGCGATTTTCATTTAGCTTGACCATTGTGACATAGCGAGTTTTGGTTCTTTTTTGCCAAACAGGACGCTTTAAGTCCTAGGGCCTATTTTACCATTTTTTTGAAGAACACCAAAATAAAATTGATAGCAATTCGAAAAATTGTTCAAAATAGTAGTAGTTTTGATTATTTTCACTATTGTTTTATTCAAAGCCCTTGGCCATATACACATGTAGGTCACTGAAAAATATTTGTGCCCAGATTTCATTTTGAATATTTTTGTCAACCCTTTTATCAATACGGGCGCCTAAAAATACAAACATTATAAAATATGTGTCAAGTTTGGAAATCTGTTATTATTGTTGAGTGCTACTTAGAAGCAAGCTAATTCGCAAAGAGTGTCCCCATTATGTCCCCAGGGTACTGAAAAAAAAATGTTAAAAAATCTAGGGCCAATTTTTTTCATAACTAGATATTTAGGATATTCGCGTCATTACCGCTAACTCTAATTTGCTGTAAAATTCAAATGTGCTGATATATCTGCCTCCAATAGGCTATTATAATAAAGTTAACTCATGCTGTGGATATATCTCATTATATTTAATATGAATATATTTTATGTAAATCTCATAGTGATGTTTATGTTTAGATGTTTATAAAGAAAAAAGCTAAGACCATTTTTTTGCTTACAGTGTATATATATACTGTTATTATTTAATATTGTATGTAATATAAATATTTAATATTAGTCTAAGATCGATGTATATGTTTAAATGTTTGATGGAAAACCAAATAATATGTATAATGACACTTTGAATGCTAAGGCTGAGGTTTTTTTTAAATAAATCTGAAATAATGCATAATAAAGCACAACGCTTAAGATATCCATAGAAATTATAACAATAAGCACAGGATAAATATATTATATTTAATAACTGACTGGAAAGGTAAAATTTAATTGTTTTATACAGTTTGAATGGTAGGGCAGATTTTTTGTTTGTAAAATACTATGAATAATCTGGCTATTATTATGATTAGTATACATATTTTATATTAGTCGCATATTGATGTTTAATTTTTTATGGAGAACAACAGTAATATATATAAATGCACTTTAAATGCTAAGGCTATTTAATTTTATTTTAATGAAGGGTACAATGCTTGTGATTTAATATGTTGTATATTGAGCATTAAGGGCGGGCGGCGTGGTACCGTGGTTAGCGCTGCCTGCTTGGAAAGTCAGAGATCGCGGGTTTCTAGCCTCCGAGTTTGAAAGAAACGAAATGTTTCTTCCCCGCTCACTCGTAATAATTCAATATTGTAGAGAGCATCCGTGACCATGAGGTAGCGTGCTCGACCTCAGACCACCAGCGCTCGAATTTCGAAAGGGACGTTCTTGTGATAAGCAGAACAATAAAAAGAGAATGCGCCGCAGTGTTTATTTGATGCGTTGACATTTAACATAATAGTGTTTATTGTATTTGAAATCTTCGCCATCGTGACTCATGTTGCATCATTATCAAAATACAATGAGAAACTCAGTCAATTACCTGCTATATGACGAAATTGACGAGGCAGGGAACGTGTTTTATCATTAAAAAGCTGTACCGGGCCTGAGCATAAAGCTAGTTACCACCACCAGCCCTTTATTAGTAACATGATAATAAAAAAGAATAGGATAAGCAACGTAACGTAACACTGTAACCATGACAAGGACACATTACAGGATGTCCACGGCTTGAATCAAGAAGGCTATTAACTAAAAAAATGTTTCAAATGTCACACAAGTTATTATTTACCACTTTATTGCATTATCACAATTCTGAAAAACACTTGACCTGCAATATTTTAACCGAGCTAGCTATTACAATGAAGCATGGGGGGGGGGGGGGCCTTATATAACATTATTTTCACCGAGTTGCCATTCGAAACTGTTCTCGGTGACGTCACTGCGTTTCACATTATTAGATTAGATTTTGACCATATAACATAGGCATCTCTACAAGGCATTTTGGTTTCATGAGAACGATATAACTGTATAATTGGCGAGCTAGAAAGCTTAGGTCAATCTCGCTTGACGGTTTGATGTCATTTATTATTTTTGCTTCATGGGTTATAATGCATTGACCTCCCCTACTCTTGTCTGTCATCACAATGTTGTAAGTGAGACTTCGGGGTGATTTTTTAACTAGCTGATATTATTTTGTTTTGCTTTATTATTACAATCTCGTGACATCATAAAAAATCAATTTTGTTGTGCTGCGGAGATCGTATCGTCCCACCAGCTGCATGTGTAATTTATGTTGAGAAATAAGCAAATTAGTCACAAATTACACAACATTTACAACAGTATTTATGTGAGTGTTGATAGCTTGAATGCAATTCTTACCTTATTATGATTATGATATAATGCATAATATCAAGCATAGCATCACAACAGTAGTTGGAAAATAGAAGAAAATATAATTCAAAATGTGAAAAAAAAGTATGACAAAAAGTGCGACATAATCAACATAGTATGTATTTCGTTTTATTTGACTAGTCGATTCGCCTAGAATTTGATTTTGATTTATAAGAGGCTTACCCGGTCGTGTTTCATTTGTAATAAATAAATATTGTAGGTCTACTGTATAGTGCTAACCATTCTATTGTCTGCAGACGAATATTGTATTGAAGCTATTCGCAAGAATATGATGGTATTTGTATAATGATTATGGCATTAGGAAGTGAAAGTGGAAGCATTAAGCATTCCCTCTACTATCGGGATGCCTATTGTGTTTAACACTGCGGGCCCATCCGCTAGTTACATGTGGCTCTCACTGAAATGTTAACTAAAAAACTTTTTTTTGGTGGGGGGGGCACTTAGCCATAAGCGGCCATTTTCCAAAATGGCTGTCCCCATAAATTGTATGAGCCCTTAGATTTAAAATCTAATAATAAATCTCTCCCAATTTGAAAGAGTTTTTAGGGGGAAATTGTTTTTGATATCCCGATTAACTTTTGAGAGGCATCCATTAAAATCTGACAACAGTCATTTAGTTATTTTTTGACGGGCTGACCTGAAAAAATCTAACGGGAATGCTTGACTGTTTTCGTATCGAGAACAGTTACATCTAGTTTATTTCGTTGTTTGCAAGTTCTCTGAGACATTATTCCATCGCGCTCCGGATTTAATAGTTATAATAATAAAAGCATTATTGTGTCAACAAGACGTTCCTGTAGTACGTTAAGTGTTGTAATTTGCTTTATTTGGATACACACTTTTATGCACAAGGGAACAATTTGATTACATGAGAGAATATATTTCGGAAAAAATTTATTTTAGACTAGAACGTGAGTGATAGTCGAATACTAATGATTGTTACATTAATTTTGAAAAAAAAAAATTAAAATTTATTCTATTACTTAGAGTGAGCAATTATTTGATCACAGAGCAGTGATTAGGCAGGCTAAATCAGCACAGGGTTCTCTCCAATAGAAATGGCTCGCAGGCATTTAGGAAGAGTGAGTGAGCTATTGAGATTTTATATTGTCATCTTGGTATTAAAGAGTCGTATCTGTTTCGCTGTAAGGTGGCAGATACGATTCTGCCAAGAGAGTGATAAAATGTCGTTAGTGCTCCAGCCTAGCTACCTTTTTCCAGATGTTGTATCCACCTTTATCTTATGGGGAGACATACAGAGGATGACACCCGTTGCCCCATACAATGCCTAGTATATGCCCAGTTTAGCGTCTATGCGCATAGATGTAGCCATTCTTTCAGTCTAGGATCAGTCTTCTCGAAATTACATAATACGAATTTACTACAGCAGGTATTTTTCACGATAGGGAATTTTCACGATCGTACTAAATATACATATCAAGACGATACAATTACAAGAATGCTTCGTGTTCACTATTATGACGAATCTAAATTAGCATACAAAAATAGATAAAAATAGTGGGTGCTCCATAAACCAGAAGTAACGCCATTTGCATGAATTGTAATTGAGTAGCCTATATACACTGAAGGTATGAAAGCGATAACACACGTTTTAATCATAACTGAAAACAGAGCATTCATCCATAAACGCCCAAGTTTATTACATTTCTACTACAACAATATGTTGAAATAAACATATAATAATTTTATTATTAGCACTGCTGTGAAAATAAGAAGGGTTTTACTGAACTTGATTGACATATTTCAATTCTTCAGAGTCACTTTGCATGAGTTAGCTGTGACCTCAACTAATTCATCTGAAGAATAGAAAATTTGTCTGTGTGTAAAATCACTTCTATACTTTCATTGTATACTCAATTACAGTTCATGAGGGATCTTCACAAAACTGCACATTTCGGTGTGCTTTTAATAGCTTGGACAAGTTTGTATAAGTGACTCGCCACGCGAAAAAGTACATCCAGGTGGAGTTGTTACAATTATGTATGAGGTCATTTAAATTTTGATTTTAACTAAAACAAAGCTCATAATATCAAAAGTTTTCTAAAGTAATATCAAAATATTTTTCTAAACTTATTTCAGTTTATAAAAAATGTTATCAAATCTACTAAAAATCTTTTTTCGAAATGTTGCCTTTACTGTCTTGTTCGCGTGTCTTTTACAGGTAAAGGTGCAGGTTTATAGTCTGATATTAAATCTAAATACCTATCATCCGACTTTACATTCTACCCTCGTCCACTAGACCTGTACAATCGTGTGTCATTTCTTACATCAGAGCATACAGTCCAGCAGCCGTTTCGGCGCATTTACGTACACATTACCATTTCTATCATACCAGGTACTCATTTTCACCTGAGTCAATTTAAGCATTTGAGGGTGAAGTCCCTTGCACGAGGACACAAAATCGACATCAAAACACAACATCAAAACAATGTCTCACATGTTCTCTTCAGTTATAAAAATATACGATGTTACTTCCTTACGATCACATTTATATTAAAAACCACATAAATATGAGCTCGATGGTGTCAGCCACTGTAATTGTATTCTATGTATCTAAATGTCAGACTTGAAAATATCATTCAGCATTAATCATAATCTGAAGGTGAACATGTTTTTTTGACAAAATGAAATCCGATGGTATGAGATGTCGCGTTGCAGTGTTGTCGCATTGTTATCACGTTGTAGTAACTGTAATAAGCGAATTTTGGATAATATATGCAAATATTGACATAATTCGAAATTTCAACATGCAAACGTTTGGCATCTGGCCGTTTTGAAGAAATAGGCACTCTCATTTCATACACAGATCCCGGAAAACACAGCCTGTTGCCACTATGTTGAGCCATTGTCGAACCATTGTTCAAGCTTTACGACATAATGTTTATTATAAATATTATGGTATATTTTGTTCGGTTAAATAACTTATCACGCAATGTATCAATTAAATTACTTCGCTTTGATTTATGTATTATTTCCAAACGTGTTCATTAATTAGCAGATAACGGTTTTTTTTGACAAAATTTAATGCTTAACTAATCATTAAAATGCACAGCAACAAACCACTTTAAAATATATAATAATATAAGCATAATTAAAAGAATAATGTTATGATACACATAAAATGAAATCAATCATAACAGATCAAGTGCCAATGCGGACAGAGTGTCCTGTGGGTTATGTGCTTCGAATACAATTTTTAAATTAGAGACAAAACTATTGTACATGTAGCAAACGATATATATTTGTCAGTTAAAAAACGTTTTCATAGCAATTTTAAAACATGCAAACAAGGTAAAATATGAATCTTAACAGATTTTGGACTTATATAATTGAAAAGTCCAGATAGATAAATATAGTTTATTTTTAATCAGAAAACAAAACATATAAAATATACACATGCACAAAGTTTAGATAAAAGTTCTGGTAATAATGTTGTTTTCTAGTGCATGGGATCACATAATTATGGTGGTCACATATGAAAAAAATAGTAAATATATTACTTCATAATTGTGGCTGTAGTGAAGTTGTAATGAGCATAGACATGATATTCTGATAGAAAGTGACGTGATCATGGTGATGAGAGCGGCGGCGATACTACGAGAGGTCCAGTCATCATGGTCATACAATCAATAGTGCGATCAAATCAAAAAGAAAAATGAGTGAAATATATGAGCAGCTTTAATGATATGTCAGGTAATTGAAAACAGAATAATATGCATAATTATACGCCTACATGTGTCATGTGTATATACACTTACTCATACTCATACACTTACTCAAATATATACAAATACATAGATTTATGGACTTTGTTGAAAAAGAGCATCAAGGTATAGAACGATGATTTATGTAAAAGAATTGATATTTTCAATATGTTACAAATAACGCGAAAGTGACATTATGCGTGCTTATTTCGTCGCCTCGGAGCTAAAGGATCCTATCTGACACTCGTCAGAGTGTCAGATAGGATCCTTTAGCTCCGAGGCGACGATTATATTGATTTAGTTTCTATTAGTATAATTTGATAAAATAGTAGAAGACCACTAGGACCTTTATTTAAAGAGTTGGTACAACCCATTATACTGACAAAATCTGATTGTATATTATGTTAGAGTAAACCTCCATGGTCATTAATAGGGTGGGCGTAAAGTAGAATTGTGGTATCAGTTTTTTGTACAGCTCATTTTCTAACATAGGGGATGTTTTTCGCTATGTTCGTCAAAGAGGAGGTCAAGTTCGGAAAATAGTCATATCTTTGCAATGAATAGACCACTTCGTACACTTTTGGTATCACTACACTCAGTATTCAATTATCTAGATGTTGGATCAGTCTGGCCTTATGGCACATTGTGTATTGTAAATATATACCAACTTTTATCAAGTCACATCTGAATTGTAAATCCGCAATTTATTTTTTTCTTAAATCTTTACCAGAAATGAAACAGAAATTATACTACGAGTATTGTCTAAAAATATTTTATATCACCAGAATAAACAATGTCTTTTGAAAAAAGTAAGACTACATTTGGTTCATTGGGTGTAAATTTAATGGGACTGAGCTCACTTCATTCAGCATACGGTCCAGGTGATTATTGATATATCATAGTTGAGATCACCAAAACCTGTATAGATTTGAGGGTTGGGTTACTTAAACATCTTTTGTTGTTGTTCTAGTTTACTAATCTACACATAGAAATTCAATTGCGTTACAATGTATATTGCATGTTGCAGTAGAGTAAACAGTCATATATCCACAGACGTTGAAACATAATTTGTATTAGAACGTAATCTAAATCATCAATAAAACAAACTAGTCAATATGGTCCATGAAAACCACTCAATAAAACATAATTATTGCCCATATCTTCATGTGGCGTATGTTTTCTGAACCCATATATGTATTTGTTTAACACTCAGTGGTACTTAGTTTTAAAAATGTTGATATATATTTTTAATGTAAGAATATAGCAACCTGTTTTGAAAATGTGTGTATCTAGCCTGGGCTGAAATCTGAAACATTGAACTTTTCTCGGCATTTAAGTGTATAATTTGTTATGCACTTGTTTTCACACAATTCGGGTGTGCTGAATGCGAATCAGTCAGATAACGTTCTATATATAGTATCCTTCACCTTCAAATTTGACAAATAAAAAATGGCTGCCAAAACCACATCTCTTCTCCTTTTTCCGACAAATAAATGCACAATTTCTCGTTTTTGCATGATTTGCAGTTGAGAAATGTATGTCTCATGTTTTTCGATCAAAATGACCTTTCTTTGACCTTTAAATTTAAAATGGTTGCCGCCAAAAAAAAATAATAGCGTTTTTATGTATATAAAATATAATATAATAGAAAAAAACTTTTTTAATGGAAATTTTAAAATAAACTAGGTAATACGACAGATTTCCTTACAAAGCATTGAAAACTAGGTTTAATTTCATTATATTATAACATGCTTTGCTCTGCTCCGCATTTAGAATGACGTCATGATTTTTCTTGGATTTTACGATAAAATCTAGGTCAGGCAATGATAAATAAACATCGGACTAGAGAGCTTCTGTCCCCAAATCATAAACAATATAATTATGTATTAAGCATTTTCGTGCGACAAACTGAAAAAAAAGGTGTCATTTACATTTTGATAGCCATTTTGTTTTGCGTTCATGTGAGGGAGAATGTCGCGGCCATTTTAGATTTTTTTTTCAAAATTTACGCGGCAGTTATGTTTACTGTTGGTTTTCTAAGCTACTACAAATAAGTCATATTATCGTCAGCATATTTGGTGGTGTAATTATATTGACAGTAAATATTTAAAAATTGCGGACGTATTGAATTTAAAGGTCAAATAATGGTAATTTCTTTCCAATTACACTCAAAATAAGTTTCTGAAATAGAAATCTTACAGAGACCAAAAATTGTGCTTTCATGTGTGATAAACCATAGAATATACGGGTTTTAATTTACATTTTGGCGGGCATTTTATGTTTTGCTTATTTGAAGGTCAAGGTCACCAAATATAGAATATTATCCGACAGATTATTCGACAAGTGGATAGCAAATTATAAACTAAAATGCCGAGCAAACTTCAATGTTTCAGATTTCAGCCCTGACTAAAGACACACATTTTCATAAAAGGCTGCAATAATATCCCCATTAAAAGAAAATATGTGACATTTCTAAATATACATAACACTCTTTTTTTTAAGCATAGACATATCTGGTTCAGCAAACATAGGCCAGATATGAATATGTACAATAATTGTGTTTTATTATGTTGTTTCTTCTGACCATGTGACTAGTATAATTTGTTGTTTATTTTGATTATTTCCGAATTAAAATTATGTTTGAGCGTATGTGGAGGGACGACTATATTTACTTGACTGCAGTGTGTGATATATCATTAGAACGGACATTATAAAGTTATCTGTTATATGATATATCGCGTGTGTCGATTAGTTAAGCAGGATAGTAATGACAGACGTTTACGTAACCCTAACCCCTAATTTCTCACAGATTTGAGGGTACTCCCATATAAGCGGTAAAAAACAAAACAATGATACCACAATTTGACTTTACACCCACCCTATAAATGATCAGGAAGGTTTGCTCTAACAAAATATATAGTCAGATTTTGTTAGTATGATGGGTTGTACGGACCGATTTTTTCTCAGGTACGGCGAAGCAAAATACAGCGAACAAATGAACAACTGCTACGGGTATTATGCGAATGAGTTTTATTGATTCAAAGTATACAGGTGAATGACTATTTAACAGCTCGAACAAAACCTAAATTTATTTAGTAAAACTATTTTTAATTCCAAGCCTACCTATGATACCGTAACACCTGATAGCATGGACCAACTTTAAAAAAACGTATCGTTGATGGCATTTTTGAGTAGATTTTAAATAAGATGACCATTTACATGATTTGTATCTACTAATTTCAGTGAATCTGTCTGCGAAGGCTAAGTCCAGGTATTTAAATATTATTTCAGAAAAAAATGGCCCCGAAAAATCTTCACAAAAAGTACAAAAAACAGCAACAGTAGTGTCATAGTTTATTTAATAGTTGGGCCTATCATTTTTTATGGCTACAATTAGGGCTCCTAAGATGAGTATATTTAACTAATTTTTAAGGTCGCAAAAGCCAAAACAATGTAATTGACATTTTGTCAGCTGGGTCAGTTTGGTCTAATCTTGTATTCTACCCACGACCAGCCAAAGAGTGCCTCAGCCTGTCACATGACGACATCGGCCAATCATCGCCGTCATTCAGTTGGTATTTATATTAGGGGGTAGAGACTTGGGCCGTCAGTTTTATACCTATTGACACACAATGAATACCAGTGTTGCATCTCCTTAAACTTAAGCTACTTTCAAGGCAACACAATTCAAAATAGAATTTCCATTGTCATCGCAATAGCCTGATAGGCTCTGCCCCAATTAATCTGAGCGCCAAATTTATACCAATTATGCATCTCTTGGAGCCTATTTTTCATGCACAGTGGAGAACATTTGTTTCTGGTATATACTTTCATACAATTTGTATTGCTTCTCATCCACTCCATTGGTAGACGTAGTTCAAAAAGGTGTGAGCTTGGTTGGTCGCATAGACTGACAGACAAAAAAATTATCATCACATTGCTCAGTTTCTCCAATATGTATCGCTTTTATGTGGTATTTATATACATGATGTTTCCATTTTTAACAACGACCACTGTTAATTTTATATTCTGAAATACTTGACCTGGAATCTAATGTAATATCTCATGTCAGACTAATTTGAATACGCTATATCACAATCATATCCGCGTATGAAATGAGTCAATTTTATCAACAATCATCGTGAATTTTGACTGTTGAAATAATATTATATACTAGAATGTAATAACATAATATTATTTTCGACAGCTTTGAATATTATCATTTCATTTCGATGGCTATTTTACATTTCAAGCTCAAAAGTCCAATCCAATCTGGCCGACAAAGACCAGCACGAAAGAGTCTATTTCGGGCATTATTATTTTTATAATGACGTTGTATATTGTAAAACAATTGTTGAGAAAGCATTATTGAACTGTCTCAAAAGTTCCAAGGGGAAAAAACATTTTACCTCTGAACAGTTAGCCATGTTAAAGGGTCTCGGGTGAGGCTTTGAGAAATCTAAAGAAAATTGATGATCGGCTTAGCCTCAGTTGAAACAGATTTAAGATAAAGATCTAAATGTTTGCTATACGAATAATAGTTTGCGTGAAACATACAAAGGATTAAGATCCACCACGTGGGCCTGAGCCATCATTATGAACACATGTACAGCCACCATAAAGTCTTTGAAGGCAGCTTTATGTTCAGAATAATCTATTTTCACATTTTGCACACTAGTCGTTGGTTGCCATCATAGATTGGACCCCTGGATGATTCAGAAGATGCATTAAAAATGATAATTTATTTAATATCCGTGGTAAACATTTTTCCATTTTACTGTGATCATCAACATTTGACCTCTAGATGACATTGAAATAACATAAGCATGATGAAATGAGTAGAAAATGATGTATTGCATTATATTCTAGGCTAATTATTTCAGAACTTTGGTGGTATCTGCTGTAAATAGATGGTCTAATCAATGTATTCAAATTAGTCAAAATGAGGTATTAGGCCTATATTAAAATCCAGGGCTATTATGCCAAAACGTAAAACTTAGCATTTGCATGAGGGTTATTGGCAGCCATCTTATTTTTTACCTGTAGATGACCTTGAAACGTAAAAATAGCCATTTCATCGTATTACAATTAGGCCAGAATAAATGTTATGTTATCACATCACCTCAAACGTATATGTCAGCTTTGCAGATAACTGATTTCAATTCAGCACTAAAAATGATTCAGATAAACCCGTTAGCTATAATTTACTAAAAAATGTTTTCGACAATGAAAATGGGGCTATTAACTGGAATGTCTACTAAGATTATTCTAATTAGTTGACTACAAGATAATATTAGAATTCACAGAACAGGTCATTGTGACATATACTTCGATTATGTTTCGAGCATTAAATCACCTCACCGGAACTGTAAATATAGTTTCCATGCATGTCATTTTATTACTATGTATACACAGCAAAGAACATTGTGATCACGTGCTGATAAAAATAGTGTATAATGGAAAACTATCATAATGATGATTGATGTCATATGTAAACTCGAGATATGATGCATTCTTGTAATAATTATTTATACAAAATGAGTATAATTATAGATAATTGAAATTTAATATAGTTTCAATTTAATAAACATCTAGGGCCCAAGAATTTTGGTTCGGGAATTCAACTCCTACAACATATATTGATGTATTGAAAGAATGTGCAAAATAGAATAGACGTGCTTTCAAATATTTCCCTATTATTTTATAATTGAGGTACGTTGTCACAGCTTAATATTTGTGGGCTTTAAATCCAAGTGTGGTTGCAAATTAAAATAAGATTTAATTAGTTCTTGATAAAGGTCAAGATGTCTAATCACACCCAATTCAATTTTGAAAATGTAAAAACCTCCAAAATAAAAATGGCTATCAGCTCGATCAACTGATTATTGTAGAAATTAATTTCAAACATTCAATTAGACTTGAACATTAATTCATCAATCTTATGACGAAATCTGAGATACTATTATTGATGCAACTTTTATTTTAAATTTCTTAGTTTGTATTAGCTGTGTCTATTATCTAAATTTGATTTGTGTTTCCATGTTTTTGATGTTTAATGTAGACACATGTATGCATACGTTAGTATGAAGATATATGTTTTATTGACAATAAAAGGAAAATAATTTGCATTTCAACAAACATGTCTAAGGCCAAATCCATGACGTGGACACGTTAGGAACATTTACTTGACAACACTTAGCAAATCTATCAGTAATTACATATGAGAAGGGATACGCGAGCGTTAAGAGGGTAAATTCCACACATATATATAATTATTAGATAAATCAGCATTACGGAAAGTATCGTATATTGTACAGTGAAAAACAAATGCAACCCATCTGCACAAAATCAATCACAGCGCGCATTTTCAGGAACATGAGAGAATTCCATATTACGAAAGGCAACAGTTGTATTATGACAGTGCTCTAAACATTTAAAAGACATTTGTTATAAAAAGAGAAAACCCTCAAAATCAGGATTTGAGCCCCTCATTCTTTTATTGTTGTACACAAATAATTATTAGAAAATTGAAGAAATAATCCTAAAAGACAATGTTGCATAATTGTGTATAATTATGTATATTATTTAAAGATTTATTTAATAAAACTAATATTGAGAACTTTGGTTATCTGCTGATATTTTCTGGTATTTCTACACTATGCGACTGATTACGTGCTGATGGCTCACACATATTTGACGGCTACAAACAGCTCACAATAATTTCAGAACTCCTACACACATACTGCTCCGCGAAACTAACAAAAAACAATTATTGCTTACTTGAAAAGTAAGCACTTGTTGCATTTTGGCTTTGAACGGCAGTATAATTGGTCACATTTCAACGTCGACGCTATAAAACAAATCTCCTTTCCATCACACCTTCTCACGTATCCAGAATTCCCGAGACTCCATCATGTCTTGTACTCCGTCTTGGTATGCCGGATGTCAAGTATTACATTCTTGCTTTCGTCACAATGTCACATACCTTTCTGATACATATTCGCTACAAGGAAAACAGTAACGGCTACCTTTTCAAATAATCAGTTACGGCTGTTTTTCTTGCTAGGCAGCAGGTGACCGAAATGGCTAGAAATATTGTCATCAGACAAACGAGCCCCAATTTAGATTGTCATTTATGGTCATTTTGACTCGTTTAATCTCTAAATATTATGAGGCTATATGGACCGATACGTAATTAATCTATATTGTGGCCAATGTAATTAATAGACACATGTAAATCGTGTATCTTCTGCTATAATGGTTTCTATGTCGATCCTAAATATCTCGATCGGTCCTGCCCGACTTACTATAAGCATTCTGAACTTTTAGGTTCACTATTTATGCAAACATATTTGGAACCAACACTAATTTATTATCCTATTATCGCGCAAATCTCTGGGGCTGGTTTTCAACGGGTTAAGTTGTTGATAACAATATTTATGCATCACGAGGCATGAGAATAATAATATTTGTGTATTTTATGTCCAGAATTTTCATTTTGTTTAAAATTAATTAGCATCAAAGAAGATATGCTCAAAGTCTAGCGAAATCCATTTGACTGCTCACTAAAACCACTGACTGTTATTCGCTGTGATTGCAGCTGAAAAGAATAAAATTGTCATAATAGATTGAATTAAAGTTAAAGCTGGACACTGAAGAATGACTTATAAACGGGTTGACGCTCAATTCTGAACAATTACATAAATACCTTCATGATCCGCCTATATTAGGGCACGGGGGAAATTTGTTTAACGAGGACCACTTTGAGCGATGACCGGTCACCAGTGGTCAGTCAATCTGTCCAGTAAGTGATGGTCACGCACGGAATGACCATCAGCCAGCTTAGGTGCCTTATAGATCTGGCTGTGGCCTCGCCCCCTTCATCCTCGGACTGGAGACCTCTCACTGGTGCTAGCGCGCACCAACCTCAACACCCGACTGTCTCATATCCGGTCAGATCGCCACAATCAAACTAAAAGCCTGGATCTACAGCGTACGGATTCATTCCTTTCTTGCTATACTGCCGTGCAATGGACAACAGCAATAAATGTCTACTTTCAAGTAGGCAGTTACTGCAGAATTATACATAAATATAAAATAACTGCTTTTATTTTTGCAGAACGAAAAGTCTAAAAATCAGACAAATTCTGCTATAAAACTCGTAAACTGAACTTTCTTGACAACCAGCATCGAAACCCAAATCTGTAATTTTTTGAAGTCCTTGCAAATGTATTCAAAATGTCATTTCGTTGCCATCAAAGCTGAATGCGAGGAAATAGTCTGAAATGTATCTCATTTGGGTGAAAAGATGTGTATCCTTGATCATCCTAATACGGGTCCTTCATGAATCAATTTGTATAACATTTTTACAATATTGGACCAACGTCGAAGGCGTTCGGCCGACGTTGTGCAACTGTTATACAAATAGCTTGTGTTTGCTGGGTATATGACTGCTTCCGATAACCAACATAACCATATTCATTGTGAACAGGTAAGGCACGTTCTTAGTGAACATGAGATATTGATACTATGTTGGATCAATGGCGGGCCAAAGTCGCAGACATATTAAAGATGACCTATCACCCCGTATATGGTATGAATAATTTTGTGACAAATAAATCAAAGTTGTCACAAGATGAGGCACAATTGTTTCCATATATGGGACGATTGGCTATCATGTGACCCATGTGAGCTTTAGTACACAAAATGCATACCTGTTTCTTCATTTTATCATTCATTGTAAGCTATGATACATTTAAGTATGATTTACTGTTTTATGCAATAGGGCGGTACTTATTACCGTATCCCCGCGCATAAACGTGCATGTACCTATAAATGAAAATCGACTGTTTTAGGCGTTGCTCTAGAAATATTCTTGTTCAATTACAAGTGCATACACTTTTATATTAAAATACTACGTGCATGTACTTATATTCGAAAATTAATACGTACACCGCTGTGTAACTCGGTCATATACTGCAGGGGACAATACTATTGCTATAATTATTTTGGCTTAATACAAATCCTACTATCATACGTCATGGTATCACTGTAGTGTCCCAAATTCTCGCTGTACGGAAAATATTCCAGAGAGGGCTCTAAAGTATGTTTCTTCCAACCATACCGCCTCATATTAGTCCCTCCTGAATAAAGCTCGCTTGCCATCTCTGGAATTTGTGAGACAAATGAACATCTCATTTCAGACTTTTAAAATTCTTATCACCGACCTACTTTCAGGAACTTATTGAACAGCGTTGTCGCACTCTCAAGTTAAGAATTTCGGAAAATACACTGAACATTCCCTCATGACGAGGGTGCGATATAGAACAAATTATTTTTGTTTTTAGCGCTCCCAAAATCTGAAACTCTTTGGCAGAAGCATTGAGAATAACCTCATAACTGTCAGAGATGGCTTGCGAGTATATGTCTCTATTTAATTTGGAGTGTAATATGTGTAGGTACCTTGATAAATGATATATATATATATCCAGCTACTTGATTATGAATAAGTGCAAAAGACAGATATAACTTTTTAACTATGTAATTTATTTCCTCATATACATAATGTTTTTGTATATAATCTCTAATATACTTTTTATGGTACCTTACTCCAGCCAATCTGTTTGTTTCAATTGTTATTTTTCTTGGTATTTAATATGTCGCTTGTACTAGCTCTTTAGAGCCAATGTTATACTTTTAATATGTGCAACTTGAAATAAAACGTATATTATCGCAAACATAAACTATATAATATATATATTCATTATTAATTATGAACGGGTAGGTATAGGCTCAATAT